>PISX010004106.1:0-126483 GCA_004024625.1 Mellivora capensis | reverse complement strand
AGACTTGCTAATTAGGGAATCCATTCATGTTATGGTTATTAAGTACTTATCATATGGGAGGAGCAATTCCATGTACAGTACAGAAAAACAAATACCCTATTGTGGTAAAACTTCAATCCTACTGGGAAGAGAGAGAATAACTACAAATGCAAATGTAGGTTAGGTGATCATAAGAGCTCATCTGAAAAATAAAGTAAACTTAGAAAATGGAGTGACGGGAAAGAGGATGTCTTTTTAAGGTTGAATTCAGTGAGTGCTAGTGCTACATAAAAAGAATTTCTAAGTAGTTTTCCAGGGAAAAATTTATGCAGAAGGCATTAATCATCTCTGATCATCTGTTTGGTTAAGACATGACTTTTACTCTCTGGAGCTTATGTTTACTGTATGTGGGATTTTGTTGGTGTTTCTTATAATTTATTTCCTTTCCAGTTGAGGAAACTTTAGGTCTTCAGAAATTAGTTCCAATCCATTAAGATTAAAGGTGATCAATGATCTTGCTTCTGAAGAATGTCAGAATCATTTAAGGGAAACCTTGTTCCATTACTGCCCAGTTAACAGTTTCATAGTTGAATGGCAATGGAGAATTGCATGCCTTGAATTATAGAAGAAAAAGCCAGTGACTCCAAAATAGGGCAAACAAGAGACACTAATGGAAAAAAAAATCTGATCTCCCAATTCCCTCTAATCAGCTGGATGTCTGCCATCCATGGCAACTGAGCTGCTTTAAGAAACCTCAGAAAACATAAATCCTTTACAAATGGGAAACTCAAAGTATTTTTCAAAAGTGAATGTTTCCTTTTTGTCCATATCTATAGTACCCTTACCTAAAGGCTTACAAAATGTAACAATTCAGTCAAATTTCAGGATATAATTGTTGCCATTCACTTCGTGGTCTAATGGGTCCAATATTTCTCTTCCTCCTATTTTAGAGACTTGGTTAATCTATTTAGGCATCATGTCATGAAAGGAAAATGATTTTCTTGCATCCAAGTTATAAGATTCTTTAGCATACAAAAATATTTGGCTGAGATTATTTTGTTTTTGTTTTGCATTTTATTTTGTTTTGGTCCATTCAAACTAAATTGGCAAACTCGTCTATCTACATATGCTCGGGTTTTTACTCTAAAGATATCAATTATTTCCAAAACAGTCATAGGCATGTCCCCACTCTCAATGACTGCTTAACCAAGAAGCAAATTTGAAAGCAGGTAGAGAGAGGTCCTTTTGCCAAGGTGTTCTAGAAGGGCACATTCTTGGGAGATAAACACAGCTTGCTAATGTGGAAAAACTTAAATTTTACATAAGATAAAAAGAGTATAAATGAAAAGTAATGAAGATTCAAAATTTTATTAAGGTAATTTCAATTTTCATATTAGCTAAATTTGGCTCATAAAGAGACCAAACTATTGCAAGTTTTAGTAATTTGCAGAAAAGTGAATTAGGTGCAGTTTGAATTGTTCCCCTGAGAATTTTTATTTTCCTTCTTCCATGATCAGTTCACTATCAATAATCCTCACTTCTTCCCCAACAAGGATAGGGTATTCTAGGTTGCTATTAAGGTTTCCCATCACTGTTATTGCTGTTCAACCTATATTCCAGGGAAAGTAAATAACAGAACAAAGAGGGGGAAAAAAACAAATTTCCAGGAAACATTGCCAAATCACCCTGCTAAGTAGCCAAGTCAATGGGAGTGGTAGGGGTTAGGAGAAGTACAGATTTCAAGACATAACGATCCTACTCAACACAGGAACAGATTAGTTTGAAATTAGAGCTCATTTCTAGAACCTAACAATGCAATGAACTAATCACTCCTCTTTTCCTTATTGTTATTAGCCACCTTGATTGAATAGTGGTTCTTAACCAGGGACAATTTTGCCCTGTAGGAGACATTGGACAATGTCTGGAGACAATTTTAGTTACCACAACTCTGGGGGTATGCCTGGCATCTAATGAGTAAAGATTCCCATAACAAAGGCTTATCAAGCCCTAAATGCCAAAAGCACTAAGAGACCCTTGAAACAGATCATCTAAAAACTAGTGGTCATTTAGTCTTGTGTTTAAAGCAAAACTCACCCCTATTTGTGCCTTACTTCATAGAGGCAACATGATGTCATATGAAGTCATAAGTTCACAATACAGGTCAGGATAAGGTGAAATTACCAGGAAGATGAGTGAGAATAGAGGACCAAGGAAAAGTCTCTGGGGGAACATCAGCATTTAGAGGATGAAGAGCAGAAGAGGAGCCTATCTGGATGGAAACTGAAGTCATTTAAAACAAAATCGTAAGAGCTGAGGAACAAGTTCCAGAAGTGGTAAGGTTCAGCGAAACAAGGACTTTAAAATGTGTGTTTACTTTAACAATTAGAGATCATTAAATAGCAGCTTCTAAACAGAGGTAGAGGTTGAAGCCAGATCATGGTGCTTAAAGGAGTAAAATTCATCTTCACAATGGTTTTAGAGATGATCAAAAGTAGAACATTCTGTATTAGCTAAAGAGAAATTCAGATCTTAAAGGAATATTTTCATTAGCTTATCTAGTATTAGACAGACTTGAAAGTGTTTATAGCTAAAGAAAAGCAATGAGTTGAGGAAGAATTTGAATATATGAGTGAAGCAAAAGCTAATGGAACAGGTCCCAAAGAAGCCAACAAGAGCTGGAATCTAGGGCACCCACAAATAAGTTTGTCCTGTAAGGCAGAAAAACACATCCTCTGAAACTAGATAAGTTGAATGTACATGGCAATTATTCTTTGGATAGGGAAAAGGTAAATTTATTCATTCAATATTTATTGAGAATCTAAGACATGCCAAGCACTTTAGAAAGGATTTTAAAATGAACAAGGAGCTCACACTATAATGGGAAGCTGAAATTAATTTTAACCTCCACTTAAAACCATAAGTCAAAATCTGACTTACAGAGTGAAGAGAAGTAACTGAATAGAAGCTGAAGGGGACAGGTGAAGGCGAGTCATCAAAGGGAACTGGAGAAGGTGCTCACCAGAGAGAGAGAGACTTCTGGTTTTCAGGGCCCAGCTGAAATTGAAGTGTGTCAATTTGTGGTGATGCCAATATGTACAGATATTGTATTTTCTTCAGCATGAACTCTGCTGAGTTTAGGAATAACAGAGCTCACAGGTAAATGATCCAGAGATGAAGTCTGGCCAAGTGTATGCAGAGGAAATGTGAGGACAAGGGAAACGATAATGTTGGTTCAGATATTGAATCATGGAATTTATGTTGGATAGAAAAGGAGAGAGTACTAGGAGAGAAACTTTGGGTTGGAAGACAATGGAAGAACATGATGGGATGAAAGCAGAAGATCAAGGAACAGAGAGAGGAAGTTTGGGGTGAGGGTGGGACACAAGGGCTTATCCTGAGGAGATGTGGCCGAAGCCCAATGAAAGTAGTGTTACTGAAGGCCAGAAAACAAAGAGTTGTGAGATGAATTATCCAGGCAGATTTTGAAATCATTTTGGCTCCAATATCCTCAGTCGAGAAGAAGGAACAACCCATAAAGTGATAAATAACAGTGATGGAGATTGATAGGACCTAACATAGCTGACTTGCTGGACATGTTTAGTTTGGTCTGGTTTATGACCTGTTACGGACTGAATGTTTGTGTCCTCCCAAAACTCATATGATGAAGCCCTAACTCCCAAACAATGGCATTTGGAGGTTGGCTATTAGGACATAATTAGATTTAGATTAGTTTACAAGTGTGAGACTCCTATTATGGGGTTAATGGCCTTATAAGAAGAGGAAGAGAGACCAGCACTTTCTCTCTGCCATGTGAGGACACAGTGAGAAAGTGGCTATCTTCTAGCCAAGTGGAGAGCCACCCATTAGGAGCAGAATTGGCTAGCCCACTTGAGCTTGAACTTTCCAGCCTCCCAATCTTTGAGAAATAAATTCCTGTTCTTTAAGCTACCCAATCAATGGTGTTTTGTTGTAGCAGCCTGAGTTGGCTAAGACATGACTGGAAGGAAAATCCCCAGAGAGGAGCAGAAGGATGCTTCCTTCTTGGTTCTAAGATATAGAATTTGGATGATCTGAGTGGTTTCCTCAGAGGACGTCTTCAAGGGTGGTTGTGAGTTGTGTCCTCTGAAAGAAGAGACAGAAGGAGAAAGAGAAAGAGAGAAAAAGGTGAAAGAGGTTTCTTATAAAGTTGAGAGCATAGGGATGTATTTATGGTAGAGCCAGGGCTATAGGTATACAAGTGAAAGACTAGGGAAGAGAGGTATTCAAAGGCAGGGAAAAACAAAACAAAACAAACAAAAACAAAACAGGTCACTACATGCATTAAGCAGCTGAGGGACAGAGAGGAGTAGATGTATTTGGGTATATGCATACTGTTCATTGACCATGGCTTATACATGAATGAGAGATAGAGTGGAATTGACTGGCCTCAAATATCCTAACTTGGACACAAGTTGTTTTGTTTTGGTGCTGGAACTTACCCCATTTCAAAGATGTGCAGAGGGAGATAACCTTCAAGCAGTGAGATAAGCACTCTTCTCTGGGCAGTGCTATTTCTGTTCTTAGAGCAAAGATGAAGACCTTATTCTAGAAGGGGGACTATACTCAGACTCTTCAATTTAACACTTAAGTAACTAGATAAGAAAACTGATTAGAATCTCAGCTCTGCAATTATAGGCAAGTTTCTTGTTCTCTCTGGGTCTTGATAACCTTACTAAAAATAATAAAGATAGACCCTTTCATAAGCAAAGATGCATTACATTTTTTTTATTCTTTCTTCCAAATGTTACCACCCTAATTTAAGTTCTTAGCGCCTTTTATCTGTAGTACTATAAATCATTTTGCTGAGAACTCATTTCTGGTTTCTTATTATCCACTAGATAAATTCCCTATTTAACCTGACATGAGATATCTACCACAATCTCACCCGAGACTGCTTTTCAAACTAATGCCTAATTAACAAGGAACCCACTCTAGAAATACTAATCTAATCATTGTTTCTTAAACTCTCCTTTCAAACCACAGTATCTTTTCACATCTTAACTACTACAAAAGAAGAAGAAGAAGAAGAAAAGATTTTCCTCTCATATGTAAAAGGGGCCACTGGGACACCTGGGTGGCTCAGTGGGCTAAGCCTCTGCCTTGGGCTCAGGTCATGATCTCAGGGTCCTGGGATTGAGCCCTGAATCTACAAGGAGCCTGCTTCCTCCTCTCTCTTTGCTTGCCTCTCTGCCTGCTTATGATCTCTCTTTCACTCTATCAAATAAATAAATAAAACCTTTTAAATAAATAAATAAATAAATAAAAGGGGCTACTGTGATTGAATTATACTTCAATTAACTATCCTCCAAGTGCCTACTATGTGCCAGGCATGATGCTAGTACTCACAGACAAGTTGGGAGTGACAGACATCAAAGCAGCAATTACAGTGTAAAATTCAAATGACCCGACTATTGTAAACCAGGACAGCTCTTAAGTAGAGGTGAGTCAATGGAGCAGAGAAGAGATAAAGAGTGACTTTGGTGTTCCTTGTAAAACACTATATTAAAATGCAGGAACTAATAAGAAAAAAAAAAGAGAATAGTACATAATGCACATACAAATAATATTTACAGTTTGGAATAAACCTTGAATGTTTCTGAAAAAAAACATGGAAGCAATCTATAAAAAAATAAAGCCTCTCCCTAAAAAAAAAAAAAAAAAAAAAAATGCAGGAACTTGAGAAATGCCACTCATTATATGTTGGAGAAATATAACAAGTGAATCTGTTTTCAATATTTTGTCCTTACATTGGTTTAGTCTGCCACAACGTACCTAAGAAGGATATAGACTTTGATATGAGCTAGAGCCCTAACACTTTGGGCCAACTGTTTATCATCCATAGTCCCTAGTTTTCAAATCTATAAAATGAAGATGAGTTTGAGGATAACACATTTACCCTTCTTACTTTGGGTTCAATGAAACACACCTTTTGCTTGAACTATTTTAAATAAGTATTCCTTATCAAAAAAAATTAATATCTGGGGCTCCTGGGTGGCTCAGTGGGTTAAAGTCTCTGCCTTCGGCTCAGGTCATGATCCCAGGGTCCTGGGATCGAGCCCCACATGGGGCTCTCTGCTCAGCGGGGAGCCTGCTTCCTCCTCTCTCTCTCTCTGCCTGCCTCTCTGCCTACTTGTAATCTCTGTCAAATAAATAAATAAAATATTTTTTTAAAAATTAATACCTGTGACCCTAAGGTTTATTCAAAACTCATTTTCAGAGGAAACTGCTCAAGATAACTTTAGACATCTTTCTGAACATGTCACATCACAGAACACAGCCATAAGTATTTGAAATCAATACTTTGTGACTTTCCTTTTTTGTCCCCATTTAGATTTAGCTCTGAGCTTAAGAGAGAAATAAAGAGGCACTTTAGATTCTGCTATACTGGTATTTACTTGACATTTTTCTAGGAATTAAATTTGTTAGAAATCTTGGTTAAGTTTCTGTCTGACAGCTTTGGATCCAAAGATCACAGGGCTTTCATAGCAAAGTTACAGGGGCCATAGATTGGTTTTGCTTTCCCATGTTGGTGTCCCTCTCAGGACAACTTGACAATATCAGAACCATTTGAGACGTGTCATGATTCTTCTAGTGATGATTTTTAGTTAGATTTCATAAGAATTCACCAGAACCCTATGGTGAAAAAAAGAAATTATGTCATTAAGTACAAAATGAGCATAAATAAATGAAGGGTATCTCTCTGGCCAGTCGTACAATATAGTGTCAGGTTTTCAAAAAAAATTCCCTTACAGTTTAAAAGATTATGGTACATAAACAATGAATTTTGGAACACTGAAAAATAAAATAAAATGAAAAAAAAAAGATTATGGTAGAAATTCATATATATATGAATATACATAATACACACACACACATATATATGTGTATATATATATAAAATTCTAGATGGCTGAACTATCCTAAAAATATATATAAAAAACTAGTCAAAAAGGTTAATTCTGGTAAGGAAAAATGGAGTACTGGAGGCATGAGGTGCATTTGGTTTTTCAATATATACCCCTTTGTATTAAATAGTTCACCTGTACATGTTTTACCTAGCTCCCAAAAATATTAGTATGAAAATTAAAACATTTAGGAAATGATAGCCAGTAAAGGGAAAAAAGGGGCGATGGAGAACACAGCTTGTTTTAGTGTTTTTGGGTTTCCTCTGGATTCACATTTTGCATCACTGAGCACTTTTTTTTTGGTAAGGGGTTATCCAAGGAGGGGTTGTTGTATGGTTGGTTGTTTGGTCAGTTGTTTCATTTTTCACTGTGTTTTTGTAATAAAGACCAACTCAGGACTGCTCATTCCCTGCTTCTCTATAAGTTCATTCACAAGACTTCACCTTTCCTTCCTCATCTTCATCTACGTAAATCTTACTCATCCAACTCAAGTTCCCTTTCAGAATCCTGATCCCATCTGTATCAAACACTTTGAATAACCCGATTTTGTGCTACTAATTATTCTCCCACCTGAAAACGTACTATATCTGGGCGGAGACCGTAAACTACCAAACTGTGAGGACTACTGAACACTGCTTCCCACCATTCACTGTGTTACTCACACCACGTTTCTGTTACATTTCATTTGTTCCTGGATTGTTCAGAGAGAGGCATTGCTTTTCTAGCGGAGACCACAACTTGTTCATTTTTAGCTGAAGTAATTAAATTTTTAATAGCTTTTAATTTGCATTTGTTTACTCTCAACCTAATGAAATTACTAGGAAGTGCAGCCTCAGATTCCAAACCAGGGATCTGGCCTCACACAAATTTTGGGAGAGAGGCAGAATTTACAGGCAAAAGATCTTTCTAAGATAACCGGGAAAAACAAATCTCTCTGGCAATGCTGGGCTTGTCTGTCCACAGAGAGTAGAAAAACCAAAGTCGTGTCTGTCTCCATTTGTAGCACGCTGACTGCCCGTGGGCCCCTCCATAGATGAACTTCGTCAAGTGTGAAAATAATCCTGGGACCATGGGAGACACATCATTAGCAAGGAAAATATATGTCTTTGCTGCAGCTCAAGGAAATGTAGCCCATTTAAATGAAGATAAAGAGGGCCAAACAAAAGAATTACAGTAGGAAATATGTGGCTGGACTATCAGTAGAGGAGACATAATGCTACCTTTTATCATTACTTGTCATCCCCGTGACAGACTATAAAACTACTACTGCTCCACAATTCCATACTCGTCACTTTCTGAGCCAACTTTTGCCTTGGCAGATGCCTGGCATGTTTTAGACATATGATTTATTGCCTCATTTAATCAAGGCTGTGAAGGAAACAATGAGGTTTGTTTTTTTTTTTTGTAAATTACAAATGAGGCACCATTCACTTATTCTTAGTGACAGAAGTAGTATATACATATATGTATCTATGTGTGGGCGTGTTATATGTGTGTGTTATATGTATATAACATATTCAAGAAACAGCATTTATTTACTGCTTGGTTAAGAAATTTAAATAATTTCTATTCCTCCTGCCTGCCCCCGAAAGAGAAATGTATGTAATATTGTAGAATATAAATGCAGTCATCCTGCATCACTGTTTTTCAGTTTTCATTGTCATGGCAAAAACCAGCCTGAACAGATTCCAGGACTAATAAATGACCCTGCAATGGAGGTTATTGGCAATTTAAAGGCCATATCACTTCATTTTGCTTCCCATTTTGCAAATATATTGTACATTCGCTTGGGAATTTCTTCTAAAATTTGGGGGAGCTCCGGCTTGGCAGTGAAGGGGAACCATGCATCCAGCAAGTTAGCAAAATTTCCTGGAAATAATATTACCCATTTTAAAATGACTCCTTGGCACATCAATTAAGTTGAAATGAAGTGCATGTAGCAAATGCTAGGTTGTTGTCTTACCCAGGGAGGGAAAAAAATGCTTTCTAGAGTTCAGTGGTAAATAGGCAATTCATTTTGACATAACGAGGAAAAGTGATGTTAACAGCCAGAGGTCACCGAAAGCAGAGATGGAAAAGACCTATTAGATCATTTTCTCCATTCCCTGGAGAAGAGGGCCAAATTATATTTCATAGTGCTGGGTCCAGTTTAGCTTTCAATTACTCAAGCACGGGGCTTTCACCACTTCAGAATTCTTGCAGGACCTGTATCTTGCTTCATGATTGCCGCTTTCCTGGATGTATCAGTGAAGTATGAATCTCAGAATCAACTCTACGGGTGATCACAGAAGTATTTTACATTCACAATTAGACCTGCATGCCTCAGAACCCATTTTCTTTTCTCTGGCACTGAACTCCAAAATCATTTTCTTGGTCATAGCTCCTTTTCTCCTTCCTTAACTACCTCCACACTTTTCACCTCGCCTCCCTTTTACTCTGAGTCTAAGCAGGAGCTATGTCTTTGGAAGGGAATCCTCTGAACAAAACTCTTGCCAGTTTCCAAAGGTACCTGAACACGGCGTCTAGCACATGTTATCCGCACAGATCCCAAGATCCTGTTGAATAAATGAATGAAAAACACAGATTCAAGAGACCACGGGGGGAGATGAAGTGGAGACAGCAAGTCTAGACAACTCATTCATAAATTCTACTGGAAAATGAAGTCAATAAACCAGATAGAAGCTGCAGGAGGGTGTGGGTCAAAGAAAGCTTGCTTCTTAAGAAAAGGAGATTGCAACATTTTGCTTTGAAGGTGGGATGACACCATAGAAAGACCAAAAGAAAGAATGCAGGGAAAGATGGCACACCTACAGGAGCCATGTTCCTAAGCAGAAAAGAAAGGGTGGGATTGCGTGGGCAAATGCCAGGGACGGCCTTATATGGGGGCACACATAGTTCATTCCATTTAATAGGAGAGCACAGAAGAGGTGTTGATGCATTGGCAATTTGGCGGTATGAGAGGTGGTCTCAGTTCTCTTTCAATAAAGCAGAGAATGGATTTTATGGCCATTAAAGTCCCCTTCGCCACTCCGAATTCTTTGACTTCCACTGGAAAGAAGGACAGCGTTTTCAGCATCTTCTAGTTATGGAATATGTGAAGTCTGTTTACTTATAAGGCTCAAGCCCTGCAATGCACGCCTTTCAGCTCTTGGAATCTCAGCTAAGGAAAATTATAGATTCAGAAAACACTTATTCACAAAAATGTTCATTACATATCATTTATAATAGCAATGGCTGTAATAACATAAACAACCTAAGTGAATAATAAGGAAAAATTATGGCGCATTTGAAATAATACTTCCAGATAACATGGGAAATTTCAATGTTATGTTCCAAAAAACAAGTAGGCTCTAAATATAAGCACAAAAAAATAAAGGAAAATAGGAGCAGTGATTGACCCTTTTTTTTCAGCTTTATTTGGATATAATTGGCAAACAAAATTGTAAAATATTTAAAATGTACAGCATGATGATTTGATATACATACACATTGTGAAAGGGTTCCCTCTGTCAAGTTTATTAATACATACATCACCTCATCTTTTTACCTTTTGGGGTGGTTGGGGGTGAGGACATTTAAGTTTGACGCTCTTGGCAAGTTTCAATGATACAAGACAGTGTTATCAACCATAGCCACCGTGTCTCTCATGAGATCCTCAGACCTCATCATCTTGTAACTAACAGAGGGTGGCTGTTTACCAGTCTCTCCCTGTTTCGCCTACTCCCAGGCTCTGCCCATCACTTTCCTACTCTCTGTTTCTATGAATCTGACTTTATTTTTTTTTAAAGATTCCATATATAAGTGGTACCATACAGTATTTGTCTTCCTCTGGGTTATTAAGAGTGATTCGTCTGGGATGGTATACTCTTAGCGATTCTTCTGCCTTCTTTCCACTTTTCCTAAATTTTCCAGGTCTTTTATAATAATATGTAATACTACCATAAGCGCCAAATTCCCTATACTGAATTCCCTCATACTTAAAAGATTCCTGATGGATACATCCGGGTTCAAGTCTTTTATTTTCTCCTGACACATAATTGCTGAGAATTATTGTGTACTTCCAATATTCCAGACACTCTTTCACTATACAATTTCAGGCAAAAATTGTTTTAAGTTTATTTATTTATTTATTTATTTATTGAGTAATCTCTACACATGGGGCTCAAACTCACTATAGACCAAGGGTCTCACGCTTTTCAGGCTGAGCTAGCCAGGAGCCCCCTTAGTCAAATTTCTTAAACTTTCTGACCTTCATTTTCCTCATTTGTAAATAAGCATAATTTTTCTCCTGTGTAAAATCAGGATCCACTACATGTAAGACTTTTGAGTAGCTATTATAAACACTCAGTAACTTTCAACATTATTATTACCATGTCCATATATTTGTCATATTTTGCTGCTTATTCTATTGTTTTTTTTTATTCAAGAACATGAGACACATTTCTAGTCCACTTAATATTTTCTTTTTTAAACTTTAAACCAAAACAATATCTTATATGGTCCCTTTCCCTTTTGTTATGTAATAGCATTATCAGGAAATGGAGCAATTCCTTGAGAGGACATAAGCTTTAGCAGGTCGATTTCCCTCAACAAGGGCAGATAGGCCGTTTCCTGCATGCCTCCTTCTATACTGCAGTACAAGAATATTGTTAGAAACTTGGAGTTTCGGTAGCCTTGGGAACGGGACCAATTCCCAGGTATTTAATTTCGTTCTGGTCTCATCTAAATTGAAATTTTGACATAACATTTTTCTCATACTAAGGACTAGTTTAGAGGAATTTTTCCAATTTGTCTTTATTTATTGTGAAGTCAAGCCAAACCCCACAGGTTTTGAGGCTGTTTTGGCAGTTATTGGTGACATTATTCAATCACTTACACACACACACATGCTAATTTGAGGTTCCTGTAATTCTACCCATGAAACATGCCCACACAGTAATTCCAGTAGATGCTTCTAAGGAAACTGAAGAAAAACAAAATGGCTTTTAGCATGTATACGTGAACCATACTAGGACTTTTCTCAGTGGGAAGAAATGCAGAATTGAAAGCACTTTCGAAAGGACAGAGATTTTTATTGCTGCCATTTGATATCAGCGCTGGTATACGGTATTTTCATTTATTTGTCTTTGTTTTTTCTATTCTACCTGAATTTTATGCTTTTTCGCTTGCAAAAGATCAATTTCTCCCTGTCTCAGTCATCCCAGCTTTGATTTTTTGTTTGTTCTTGTTTGTTTTTAGTCACTTTGATTTTTCTAAAAATTGCTGAAATGAATCCATAAATCCCTTAAGTTCAGAGGTGAATCCCATGCAGTATGCTGATTTGAAACATGTTCAATTCCCCTGGGAGTGCTGACATCACCTTATTAATAGCTCGGTTGATGTGGCGCAGGTTACTCTGTAACTGTTTAGGCCCAGAGTTTTCATTTCTCATCCTAAGCTTGTGTTATGGAAACAAGTTACAGAAAATTAACTTGGGAAAAATTTATTCTTAGTCCCAATTTTTAGAAATGGTCATTAGAAATCAAAGCAGCTCACAAAAGTCTTCTTGGCCAAGCAGTGAATGCGCATGTAGGTCCAAATAAATGCATAATTAACTGTAGCATTAATGTTGGAATACAAAAACAGTGTTAAAATCACATAACCTGATATTCAGCAGAATACATTAAGATGCTGTTGAAGTAGCTAGAAAATTGAGAAATACATGAATGAGACCTTTACCGTTAAGAATTTTAGAGGGTAAAAGCATAAATACACTGGTTCTTTTGATTTTTTTTTCTCTGTTAAATATGCTTTTTAAAGTAGTTGCCTCATATCTCAAGGCAAATACCTTTCAAAATGTGCATTTTTGACAGCCTGAGGGATTAAGGGGACCATTGAAAGATAAAGAGTGAGTTCTCTTGGAAGAAGGAAGAGAAGATATTTAAAGGATTTATTGGTAAATGTGAGGGGATTCATTAACTAGGACAATGAAATACAAGATGCCATTTAGCTCCTGACATAACTGATAATGCAAAAGGAAGATTGAGAGAAGGAGGAGGCCTGCTAGTCATTAGATGCAGCCTGCGGGCCACACACCAGAGGAGGCAAAGACTGCGGTGAGGTTCGACTATAGACATGCACAGATCAGATGGTGTTCACTCAATGGTCATGAGGAGTGTGTGTAGACTGGAAAGCAGGTTGTTTTCAAATAAGGTATTCTCAATTAATCCCTATTGCAGTGAGAGAAATGAAACACGTCTGGAGGCTTTCCGTGTACAATTTGAGTCCTGGAACTTTTTTAAAAGATTTATTTATTTATTTACTTGAGAGAGAGAGAGAGACAGAGTGTGGGGGCGGTGGAGGGGTAGAGGGAGAGAATCTCAAGCAGCCTCCCCACTGAGCGTGGAACCTGACACAGGGCTCAGTCCCACAGCCCATGAGCTTATGAGCCAAAATCAAGAGTTGGACACTCAACCAACTGAGCCACCAGATGCCCCTGAGTCCTGAAACTTTGGTGTCTATGATGCTTTCTTACTCTGAGATCTGCAGTCTCTATATTGAAAGTATTCATCATTGCCGGTACCCAGATTTTTACTTCCTTATGGACTATTTGGTATTGAGTGGATTAGAAAGAGTCACTTCAGAGAAATTTTTTTGTGATTCTCAAGACTTTTACGTAGCTCTCAAGATCTTTGCTAGAGTGTTCCTCCATGTTCTACTGAAATGCAATTTGTTTAAATATGCATTTTACAAAAGGGATCATAAGGGCTTTAAAACTGAATAGGTACCTTTTCTGCTATTGATGGGAATGTAAACTGGTGCAGCTGCAATGGGAAAACAGTATGGTGTCATCTCAAAAAAATTCAAGATAAGATTACCATACGGTCTCATAATTCCATTTTGGGTATATTTCCAAAAGAATTGAAAACAAGGTCTGGAAGACATACTTGGATACCTATGTTCATAGTAGCATCATGCACAAGAGCCAAAAGTTGAAAACAACTCGAATGACAAAAAAAAGGGGGAGGGGTAAAGAAATACAGTGTAATATTCTGCCCTAAAAAGCAAAGAAATTCTGACATAGGCTACAAGATAGGTAAACTCCAAAAACATTATGTTGAGTAAAGTAAGCCAATAATAAAAAAGACAAATACCATGTGATTCCACTGTGGAGGTATCTAGAGTGGTCAGACTCAGACACAAAGCAGAATGGTGGTTTCCAAGAGCTGGGAAAGAGAGAAGGGGTGGTTATTTAATGGGAATAGAGTTTCTGTTTGCAAGATCAAAACATCTGGAGACTACAATGTGAACATGTTTGACCTTACTGACTGAAGTGTGAGCTTGGAAATAGTTAAAATAGTGAATTTTATGTTGTGTTCTTTTGCCATAGTCAAAAAAAATGAATAGGTGAAAAGAAGAGGTGATCTAGATGAACCTAGAGATTTGTTCTCCTATGTTAACATTGATGATTCAAATGTTTGTGTAAGGCCTTTTTAATTTAACAGATTGCATTATACATAATGCTTTTCTACAATTAAACTATTCTCTAATATTTATAGACTAAAACCTAACACTTTCTTCAGCAAAATTCTTAAATATTTTCAGGGTCTAACAGCATTATACTGAACCAATAACTTTATTATGCTAATGGTAAGATTTTTACATTTGAGCATTTAGACTGAATTATCACATAGTTGATGCAAGTGGAAATGTATAAACTACATGGCCTACTCTTTGCAATAGACAGAATGTTTAAAATCTAATAAAACCATGGAATTATTAAAAAGCAGAGATGTTTCCATTGTATTGAAATGGATTAATTTACAGTGAGTTCACATACTCAGCAACAGTATTACATAGAAAAGACCTCTGAGTTTGACCCAGTCTTCATTTCTTTTTCTTCTTTGAGGCAGGACTTACAGCACCAGAAGAAATAATATAAAAACAACAATTTTGCATTATAGTAAATTTTATTTGGCCTAACTTACAAAGAATACAAAGTTCTCATTCTAGGTTCACGTAGAGAGAACAATTACAAACTATAAATTATATTCAGGATTGTGTTACTTTTATTCATTCATAGAAGTCCTTTCATTAACATGACTTTGGAAAGATATAAAATGTGTAGAAAAACATCATATAATCTAAATATGAATTATTTGAGAAATATTTGAAACATCAGACAAGGCCGTTTTCAAATAGTCTTTAAGAAAATACTGAAGGAAAGGAAAAATAAAATCCAAATGTTTCTGTTACAGAAAAATATATATTACCTTTTCAAAATGATGTAAATAATGAATATACAAATTAAATTTGGATAAATGAACTGAAATGAAAGCTGCACCATGGATATATTACATTTCTGTAGGCATTTGTATATGTATACATTTATATAAGCAGTTTTTAGGCTATTACCAAAATGTCAAAATATTTTGTATGAAGTAATCTATATATTATTTACCCTCTTGCAAAATCATTCTAAAATATGTACTCTAAAAGATGACAAATAAAATAAATATTTTATCTGGGAATCTCTCTCTCTCTCTCTCTCTCTCACACACACACACACACACACACACACAGTTTTTTCCAGAAAAAGTTCTTAATCTTTTTATATTGGTGGCACCTATAATTTTTTTTTCACTTTGGGGGCCTTTACTCATAAAGTATACAAGTAATCTTTGACATGTGAACATTTCGTGAGAAATTTTAAACTTATTTACAATCCTAAACATAGAGAAGGAAGTTTCCAATGAGTGAAGATGGGCACTAGATCTGTGGCTGTTTCCTACTCAGTTAAGGGCCATGAGGTGGGCTTATGAATAGGTGTTGTGGCATTTTGTTTCTTTTGTGTTGGTCTGATTATGGTACACAATTAAAGCTATTCTGAAAATATATAATTCAATTGTTCTTTAAGCAAATGATGAAAAAGAGAAATTGAGGGAGAGAAAGAAAGAGGATCTAAAGGAACTTGCTTAGTATCCAGACTTACCTAATTTGCCAAGAGAAGACCTCACCCCGAAATGTATCCCACCCTGTTTTCTATGTGGAAACATAGGGTTAGAAGAGTTGCTCAGAGAAAAGTACAGAATTCTCCAGGTAAACATTGCTCACAATTTCTCACTATGACATTTTTGTGTGAGGACAGATACTTTCTGATACCGAAAGGACTTAACTGGAGGAGAAAATAACAAGAAAGAAATACGTGGGGAGGTGGAGCTCAGTTGAGCAGAGCTAGGCTGTGCCAGGGAAAGAAGTGGATAGCCTGAGGGTGCCTAGCTGGCTCAGTTGGTAGAGCATTCAACTCCCGATCTCAGGGTCATGACTTTCAGGCCCCCTGTTTGGTGTGGAGTCTACTTAAAAAAAAAAAAAAATTAATAATGTCATTTACTATCCAATCAGGGTTCATATTCCCCAGTTGATACAGAAGTAGATGGTCTGGCACATGTAATTACCAACAACTGCTTCCCCTATATTTCTCTCAATGCCCTGGTCAGCAGGCTTCCTAACTGCCATGGAGGGTTTAAGAGCCCTTCTCAGCGGCTCTATAAAGAACTGCAGAGAATCTGAGATTTCACTCTACTTACAAGTGAGCAAGCTGGCCCCACACTGTCCAGCGGAGGCAGAAGACATGAGAAATCCTGGATCAGAGATGATGAACTTTAGTACTGACAGCACAGGTGCCACATGATGATCAGGATGCCTGAGTCACTTCCCTTTGCCCCCAGGTCACCCAGCGACAAGGCCAGTGTGCGCAGAGGCAAGAGCAGTTTGGTGTATTATAGTGAAGGACTCTTGAACTTAGGGAACCCAATTCTTTTATGATGGGAAGCAAGCAAACCAAGGGAGACAATTTCTCTACCTTCCAAGCCTTATAAATAAACCTGCCCTTTGTTTCTGGAAGAGGCATGATCTCTACCTTGCACATCTGCTTGCTATATAAACATCTTTGAAAAGATAACCTGGAACAAATGGTAGGCATGGCCTCCCTTACAAAACATGCAGAAATGCAAAAGACTGGTGAAGAATGGTGTCTAATTCTTCCTTCCCATGATTGCACAAGTCAAGGACTATCTTGGGGAAAAAAAATCTTAAATTCTTTCCAGAAGTTGATAAAAATATAATTGGTCAAAGTAGCAACCACCCATTGTAGCCAAGAAAGGGGGATATTTGGGATCGTGTAGGTTTCATGATCTTGTTTTGGTCTCACTTTATAATGTTCTCTGAGTTATCTTGGGTGTTGATGTCCTGGGGGATTGTTAACTCCAAGGGACAAGATGGCCTTGCTGCGAGCATCAGACCAACTCCCAGACATCAGAGACTGCTTTTTATTTTCTCAGCTCTATCTTAGAATCAGGATTCGTATTAGATTCTCTCAATGTGACTGGTTAGTACACTGTATTTCTTAAGAATCGTTTAATCTTTAGGATTCTCTTTTCATCTCTTTTCCTTTTCCTTTTAGTCTACTTGTTGAAGAAATCAAGCCATTTGTCCCAGGGAACTTCCCATAGTTTGGATTTTGCTGATCATTCCCCTGATGTGCCATTTGACGTATTCTCCAATCCCTTGTTTCCAATAAATGGGTTATTAGATCTAAAGGCATGATCAAATTCATTCACTGCTTTTGGCAAGAACACTTTATAGGCAGTGATGTGTTCTTTCATTAGGAGGCACAAAACTAGGTGACTGAAGCTCCTTTTGTGATGTTAGCAGCCGTTGATGGCTTGATCCCTTAATTCATTAGCAGTTGTAAAAGGATGACATTCTAATTCTGTCTCCTCTTTTTTAATATGAGCTGGAATACATTTTGTCCATATATTTAAGTTCGGTGTCCCCAGCTATTTCCCAAATGACCTCAGAGGCCTTGCATGTTAAAGAATAGAAAATAGGACATTCAGAGACAGAACCCAGTGGAAATCATAATAGAGGTAATTGAATATGGTTTCACAAATGCTATTGCTTTCTTGGTTGAACTTTTTGTGTTCTAGAGATAATGTGAAATGTCTATATTTGAATGCTATCAAAAGGGACAGATTTAGTGTGGTCAACCAGAAAATAAAGAGATCGACCGTTTTTTTGGAGCTCAATGAGAGGCTTAAAATCTGTAGATAGGCATACCTCCTTTTATTGTCCTTTACTTTATTGCACTTTGAAGATACTGCATATTTTTACAAACTGAAGGTCTGTGGCAACCCCACATCAAACAAGTCTATCAAGGCCATTTTTCCAACAACATTTGCTCACTTTGTGTCTCTGTGGCACATTTTGGTAATTCTCATAATATTTCTAACTTTGTCATTATTATTATATTTTTTATAGTGCTACCTGATCAGTGATATTATGATCTGTGATATTGTAAGGGGTTTTTTTAATATCTTTTTTTTTCCTTTGATACCAGTAATTTGTGAGGAATCCTGTAGTTTGCATCTGAATGACTTCCCTATACTTACACCTTTTGTTTTGACCTAAGGAAGCACTAATAGGTTTTGAATGTTGCCTGTGTGTTTGAGAGACCTGAAGTCATTAAGATAAGACTAATATCAAAAATTGGAAGTCAAGTAACTTGTGCAGATCTTTGATGTTACTATTGTAATTGTTTTGGGGTGCCACAAACTTAACCAATATAAAATGAACTTAATAGATGTTCACTTAATAGATGTTCTGACTGGTCCATGACCAGCCCTTCCCCCATTGTCTCCCTCTCCTTGAGCCTCCCTCTTCCCTGAGACATAAGGAAGGGCTTTCCTGAACTCTTCCCTTAATATTGAAATTAGGCCAATTAATAACTCTACTCTGACCTCTAAGAGTTCAAGTGAAAGTGTCACATGTCTCTCAGAGTTTAGCAAAGAAGGCATGTCAAACTCTTCGCTAAACTCTTTCTAAGTTTAATGAAGAAGCCATGTCAAAAGGTGAGACAGGCTGATAGTTTGGCCTCTTGAATCAAACAGTTTACAAATTCAAAGAAAAAGTTCTTCAAGTAAAATTCAAAGTGATACCTCAGTGAACACATGAATGATGCAAGAGATACAGCCTTATTGCTGATGTGGAGAAGGTTTGAATGGGTCCAGGTAGAAGACCAAACCAGCCACCACATTCCCTTAAGCCAAAGCCTGATGCAAATCAAGGCCCTTACTCTCTTCAATTCTGTAAAGGCTGGAAGAGGTAAAGAAGCTGCAGAAGAAAAGTTGGAAGCTACCAGAGGTTGGTTCATGAGGTTTAAGGAAAGAAGCCATAACAGAAGACTGCAAGATCATCAAGGTCCTTGGATCAAGCTCCGCGTTGGGCTCCCTGCTCAGCAATGAGTCTGTTTCTCCCTCTCCCTCAGCAAGTGCTGATGGAAAAGATCTAGCCCAGATCATTAATGAAGGTGGCTATACTAAATAACAGATTTTCAGTACAGATGAAAGAGACTTCTCTTGAAATAAGATGTCATCTAAGACTTTTATAGCCTAGAGAAGTCAATGCCTGGCTTTAAAGCTTCAAAGGACAGGCTAACTCTGTTGTTAGGGGCTAATGCAGCTGGTGACTTTAAGTTGAAGCCAATGCTCATTTACTATTCTACAAATCCTAAGCTTTTAAGAATTATGTTAAATCTACTCTGTGCTCTATAAACGGAACAACAAAGCTTGGATGACAACATATCTGCTTACAACATGGTTTACTAAATATTGTAAGCCTACTGTTGAGAACCACTGCTCAAAAGGAAGATTTCATTCAAAATATGGCTGCTCATTGACAGTGCGCCTGGTTACCCTAGAGTTCCAATGAAGATAGGCAACAGATTGATATTATGTTCATGCCTGCTAATACAAAATCCATTCAGCAGTCCATAGATCAAGGAGTAATTTCAATTTTCAAGTCTTATTACTTAAGAAATACATTCTGTAAGGCTCTAGCTGCCATACATAGTGATTTCTCTGATAGATCTGGACAAAGTAAATTGAAAGTCTTCTGGAAAGGATTTACTGTTCTAAATGCCATTAAGAACATCTGTGAATCATGGGAAGAGATCAAAACATCAACATGAACAGGAATTTGGAAGAAGTTGATTCTAACCCTTATGGATGACTTTGACGGGTTCAAGACTTCAGCGGGGGAAGTAATTGGAGATGTGGTGGAAATACCAAGAGAACTGGAATTAGAAGTAGAGCTTGAAGATGGGACTGGATTGTTACTATCTGACAACCAAACTTGAGTGGATAAGGAATTTTTCTTATGGATGAGCAAAGAAAGTGATTTCTTGAGATGGACTCTACTCCTGGTGAGGTTGCAGTGAAGACTGTTGAAATGACAACAAAGCATTTAGAATATTACATAAACTGAGTAGATAAAGTAGCAACAGGGCTTGAGAGGTTTGACCCCAATTTTCAATGAAGTTCTACTGTGGGTAAAATGCCATCAAACAATATCACATGCTCTGGTGAAATGGGTAGAAAGAAGAGTCAACTGTTGCAGCAAATCTCACTATTGTCTTATATGAAGAAATTGCCACAGCCCCCCCCACTTCAGCAACCACCACCCTAATCAGTTAGCAACCACCAACATCAAGGCAAGACCCTCCACCAGCAAAAAGATAACAACACACTGAGGGTTAGCCCTTTTCAGCAATAAAGTATTTTCAACTAGGTGTATACGTTGTTTTTAGACATAATCCTATTACCTACTTAATTGACTACAGTATTACATAAATAAAACTTGGATATGCAAAAAACAAACAAACAAACAAACAAACTTGGGTATACCAAAAAAAATTCTTTTACTTACTTTACTGTAATTTTGCCTTTTGTGTGGTGGTTTGGAACCCAACCTCCAATATCTCTGAGATATGTCTGTATTTCTCTTGTAGAAAGACTGTAGAAAAAGTCTCTGCAGGCCCTCCTATGTGTAGAGTTATTCTGAACATTGTCACTTTGGGTTAAAATATACACATGACATATGCCAAGTGGATTAAGAAATAGAAACATATATTCTCTAATGGTGAAGTACTTGTCACTCTAATATAACTTCAAATTATCCAGAATACTGAGCTTTGTACTTACTAGTATATTTTTATTGTGAGGATTAACTAGAAAAGGAAGGTATTTATGTTAATGTGTGTTTATATTCTTTTACATTTCATAACTCCTAACAATTAGGGGTGCCTGGGTGGTTCAGTCAGTTAAGTGTCTGCCTTCAGCTCAGTTCATGATCCCGGAGTCATGGGATCAGACCCTGCATTGGGCTCCCTGCTCAGCAGAGAGTCTGTTTCCCCCTTCTCCCTTTGCCCCTCTGCCTGCTTGTTCTCAATCTCCCTCTCTCTCTCTAATAAATAAATAAATAAATAAAATCTTTAAAAAAAATAAAGAACTCATAATAACTAACACAGACTCTATATGATCTTAAAGTCATGCTCTACTTCATTTTGCCAAAACCAACACTTCAAAGACATTCATCTCCATAGGTGTATAATTAAATATAGAGATCCCTATCTCTAGATAAACAGTGTCTCCTTGTCCCTCTTGTTCTCATCTTGGGATGTAAATTAGGGAATTCAAAGGAGATAGAAGGAGCTGGACAACAACTCAATGAGCCACTAAGGACAGCTGTTTGCTTGGCCTTTGGTGGGTCCTCCACTTGGGACACACTGGCCATACTCTATAATAATGATAGTTTCTAGATTGTCCCTAGGGAACAGTTCCTCAGAGGTAGACTAGAAAGCTGTCTGAACTCTGTTACTATATTTTCTGATATAATAAGCATAATTTATTGAACAGACGTAAATCTTTTATGAACTTACAGTGCTTCAAAGTCATTATTTTGACATCAGTAACAGTCTTACAGACAGTGAACCACAGGAGATTAGACAGATACTGTATTGACCAAAGAAAATACTCTGGAGTTCACTTTTTGACTAAATCTTTGATATGCCTTAGCTCTATTTTGATTTGACTCTTGTTTTCAAAAGTGAGACATAGCCCAAAGAAACACCAAATTACCAACCATTAGGATGCTTTTGTGAAAAAACTAGGTACTCAGTAAGGTTAGATTTACTCTGTAAGTAAAACTTCACCAGGGGAAACCATAGAATAATAGAACTAGAAGGAATATTTAAGACATTTTTCCTTCCTTATAGATAAGGCAAATGAGGTTAAATGGGATGCAGTGACCCACTTACTCATGTCCTCAACTCTTGACTATGCAAATCATTGAATGAGATTTTTTCAATGTTTAGTTGCTACCCCTAACATTAAATAAAGGAGTGAATGATCGATTCTCCAAATAAGTTCAAGGAGTATAAGTGAAATTTTTGGAAAAAGGAAAATTAACTGAGAAAACTGCTAAATTTAATATTTACAGTAGCAGGACACCAAAATTTCACTTGAGTACAAATTTTCATTCTTTATTGCCCCACAAAGATACAATAAACCCTGGCAAAAACTGGTGTATTTGAAGTTGTGTTCACTTGTCTGGGGTGTCAGGATATGGCTCACTGGGTTTTAACTAGTGGTCTTATATTTTCTGGTTCCCCAAATGTCTCATGGTCCCTAAAGAAAACTGCCAGTTTTATAAAAATACCATAAATTCTCTTGTCATTATTTAAAATTAAAGTTCAAAGGGATCTTCAGAGATACTGTACTTGAATTAAAATCATACAAAATCATGTTTAAAATCATTTTAATAATATTGTAGAAATGAATCTAAAAATTGTTCACATACAAGAAATATAAAATGTTTTTAATTTAAAGCCACCTCCACCATCCCCAGTAACTCCGTTGTATGAGAATCTAATTTGCTAATCAGACTGATGATATCTGTTTTCATTGTAAGTTATGGGTAATTAGAAATTATAGCTGAACTACTAAACAAGAATGGACCCTTCACAAGGGCGGTCAACCAGATCATTATTCTGAGACAAAGCAACCTAATGATTACTACAAAGTTCAAACTAAGAGAATTGATTTGAATGATTAGGGGACTCTATTTAGGGTCAAACCCTTTGTGTTTTGTGGATTCAGACCATACAATTCCTTTAGTACATTAAAATGGGCTTTGATCAAAGAAAAATACACAGAATCAGATAACGTGCTTAGAGAGAAAGGAGACCCATAGAGATAGTTCCCCGCTGAGTTTCAGAGAATTTCGTATAAACTAAAAAGTAGAGAAATCTAAAACCAAAGTTGGGACAAGCACTCCAACCCCTCCCAGGTGATCAACAAGTTAGATCCCCACCTGGGAAGTGACTGTCGTCTTCTAGAGCCATTTCCTCATACACAGCTACAGAGAATTAGTCCTCCTCTCCCCAAGAGACCCCTTTAGTCCTTAGGGTCAGGGAGGAAAGAAGTACCCGCACCCAGACCACCAAGACCATACTCACCGTGGTACCTGCCAAAGAACAGTGAGGCTTAATGCAAGAACACAAACACACACTGTTTTGGTGGGTTTAACAAATGTTCACTCTTTTCCATCCTCAATGACTGTTGTGACACCGTTTCCAGGAGACACTATGTTTCCGTGGCCAAACAGTTTACAAATAAACCTGTGGAATGACACCTGTTTGTGCGTTGGAATACGGAAGGATTTCAGAGCCAGAATAAATTACAGTAATGAGATATGGCCTCTTCCTAAACGTTTATTACTGTGAGAAACACTGAGCGAATGCAAGCCTTTGGGGACTGGCATATAGAGAGCTCCGGGATGGATCACTTGCCACTTCCTCATTGCCTCTGATTGCACGACTAGGTTGCAGGTCTCTGCTTTATTTCCCTAACAGGTTAGTAAGCTCCGGTCTTATTCACAGGTGGCCCCGGTGCTGTGCAGCCCTTTGGAATCTCTCTGTGCAGCTTGCACAGGTGGGAACAGGGGAGGGGTAAGCAAAGAGAAGAGGGGCAGAAGGTAGGCCTTTGGCATGGCACACCTGTCTTCAAGAGTTGGAGACACTTTGCAGCCAGCTTTTCTGTGAGAAAATGTGATACCGCCATAAAGTTATATGTGTTCACTTATTGCTGGCCAAAACCTTTCATTCTTTAAATTCTCAATAAATAGAAGATGATGAATTATCAAAATCTCACCAAGAAATACAAATTCTAGATTTTTCATCTTTCAGGCTGAGCCTTCAAAGGCATTTCCTCAGCTAGACAAGCTGTTGTTTCTCTTCATAAGTACATATGACTTAGGAGGACTCCAATTATTGGTTGTTTACCGAATGAGTACTGTGAGGTTTCTGACCAAAGCCAGATCCTCCCACCACACTCTAAGAGGAGAAAATCCCCCAATGCCCTGTATTTTGTAGATGAGGAAACTCAGGATAAGAGAATATATTTCACATATATTCATACATTTCACTGGTGCTGACCTCCCACCTAGGTCTATTCTGACTCCAGATCTGTAATCTTTGCTTTCTGTACTCTGATCTCTAAAGGTCTGTTTACTACAGGAAGAACAAAATAGAAAGAAACCTATTTTGTGCTAAAACACTCTTGTGAAAGACCCCACCAGTATTCTTTTGTAGGAAAAATTAGAAAACTAGGTAGTTTTTACTTTATCTATTTGTAAAGCTTAGTTATGGGGCAGTCAGGAAAAAAAAGAAAATTGAGTTTTTGGGTTTTTTTTTTTGAGAGAGAGAGAGAGAGAAAGCATGTGGACATGCACACACAGTGGAGGGAGGAGCAGAGGGAGAAGGAGAGAAAATCTTAAGCAGGCTCCATGCTCAATGAGGAGCCCAATGTGGGGCTCGATCTCACTACCCTAAGATCATGACCTGAGCCGAAATTAGGAGTCGGACATTAACCGACTGAGGTACCCTGGCACTCTGGAAATGGATTTTTTTTTTAAACAAACACTACGTTAATAAGAAGAAATAAAAATAAAAATGAAGGCTTATGTATAAAGAAATTCTAATGTGAGTAATTCTGACATCGGTTAAATTGGATTGCAGGGAAAGGACTCATAAATCCTTACATGAATCCCTATTTCTACAGATCATAGGAGGATACTTAAAAATAATATTGCCTTTGATTGCACACATGTAGAGAAAGTCTGAAAGAGGAACTACAGAACTTACTGCATACTAAGATTTAGTTACTGTGACTAGTAGATGTTGCTTATTAGAAACTCCAGTGATAGGTGTTATGGAGGGCATGTATTGCGTGGACCACTGGGTATGGTACATAAACAATGAATTCTGGAACACTAAAAAGAAAGAAAAGAAAAGAAAAGAAACTCCAGCAAAGCCCTCCTATGTTAGATACAGGAGAGTGAAAGCATGGGATGTAAATTATATGAGTACAAATTCTACAGAAAGACATCAAAAACACTTATTGGACATTAAAGATCTAAGATATCAATGCATCTTATAACAGCCAGGAGGAGATCTTTTTTTGCTGTAAATAAGCTATCTGATTCGATTTGGTTCAAAATCTAATCAGATTTGGTTCAAAATTTGGTTTGTTTTTAATTAGGCAAAGAGACATTTTGAATTTTTGTTTTCTAATCTTAAATAGCTAAGTTCAAAATGATTGTGTAGTATCTATCTACCTTCCTTTTTTCACATCTAATTTTAACAGCAAGTCAGTTACTTTTACACTTCAAATCAGAAGCCAGTTGCTGAACTTCTTTATTAGTTTACTATTACCCTGTGGGGGTGAAAATCTCTTTGGTTCTTGTTGATTTGAGAGATACAATTTTTTTTTTCTTGTGGCTTTACATGCATTATTTTCAAAACACAGAAACTAGGACGGCCTTGCTGGAAAGAGCCCTCTTGTTGAACACAGCCCAGATGCTGGAATGTTCATCTGACTTTACACAGCAGATGTTACCAGAGGGCCAATGCCCACCGTGGCGAAAGCTGGCCAGGATTAAGCATGGTGACAGCTGGCCAACAGTCATTGCGTGGTACAGCTCTTGTGGGTCTGTGTCTTCTAGTATTCAAACAAAGGGCAGTATTTGCCTTTTATAAAGCTTTTTGGAAAGTACAAAGTAAAAAAAACCTGTGGGTGTAAAATCTTATTAGTGTATCTCCTTGAGATGAAGAGAAGAGAAAAATGGATGTAAGCTTGGAGTCATCATTCACGTCCACTTAATGCGTAAGCACCCACGGATAATTCTGCTGCAATTAATGTTTTGTGGTCTTTCTCTACATTCTGTTTCATCCCTAGAACACTTGAAGGATAAGTTAGAAGAATATATGGCCCGCTTTTCCAAAGTAAGGATTGTTCGCACCAAGAAAAGGGAAGGGCTCATCCGGACCCGCCTTTTGGGGGCATCTATGGCCAGAGGAGAAGTCCTGACGTTCCTGGATTCCCACTGCGAGGTCAATGTGAACTGGCTGCCCCCACTCCTTAGTGAGTACGCATGCTGATGGTGGCCTTCCGGGGACCAGCAGGGCCTGGGGACTCGCCCTCCTTCAGAGGGAGTGTGTGGCCTGCTTCTTTCCAGTTTGCAATCAACAAAGGCGAGAGATCCCTTCTACAGTTTTTACAATGAGAGCCTCGAATTCTATCTTAACCACAGCTGAGAACAAATAGGTCACTAGAAAACTGCGTTAAAATTGCCATTTTATTTTTTTAAACTTTTTTTTTAAAGATTTTATTTATTTATTTGACAGAGATCACAAGTAGGCAAGAGAGGCAGGCAGGGAAAGAGAGGAGGAAGCAGCCTCTCCGCGGATCAGAGAGGCCGATGTGGGGCTCAATCCCAGGACCCTGGGATCCTGACCTAAGCCAAAAGCAGAGGCTTTAACCCACTGAGCCACCCAGGTGCCCCTAAAATTGCCATTTTAGATACTACCAACCGCGGTCTAACTTAAGGTTTGCAATGGTTTCATTTAGTTTAGATGTTCTCCTTTATTGTAGTTATAGTGGTTAGGTAAATACTAAAAGAAAAAAGTACTTAAAAACACGATCTCGGGACACCTGGGTGGCTCAGTGAGTTAAACGTCTGCCTTCAGCTCAGGTCATGATTTCAGGGTCCTGGGGTCAAGTCAGCAGGGAGCCTGCTTCTCCTTCTATCTGCCGCTCCCCCCGCATGTGCTCGATCTCTCTCTCTCTCTCTGACAAATAAGATCTTTGAAAGAACTATCTCTATACAGTTCAGATTAACACACACACACACACACACACAGTTTAACAATTATTACAGAACTGCTAAGAAAAGAGGAAAGACAAATATTAAGCCCCAGAATACAGTTCAAGTGCAAGTGCCCTGACATTTTTGTGGATTAAAATGCCAGTTCTCCTCTCGACTCCTGGCCCCCGTCTAGAGCCCTAAATATATAATCTCCCAAGTTTACAGAGGACCCCCTCAAGCACTCTGAGCTACTATCCAGATGACCCATCTCTAAGGCTCACAATATGGCTCAGAGTCAGGGAAGAAGCAGCCTCTCTGTCACATTACACTTAAACTGTTAGAAACATGAAAGAACTAAGAGTCGTTCAAGCTAGAAAACACGTGTATGGCTCAGTTGGAGCTTGACTATTTTGTTTTTTATTTCATCATGAAGTCAGATATAAAGTCTAGCACTGGATGAGGAATAAATTGCCAGACTCGAAAAAAATATATATAGATATATAAACACAGATATATATATACATGTTTTTTCAAAGTTCTTGGTGTGCACATACTGTACTCCTTCTTATTCTTCCAGATTTCGCTAGATCAACTTTTATTGTAAATATATTCCTGGCCTTGGAGCTAAAGCCAGTAAAAACAGCCTTTACAATAAGCTGCCTCAGAAAGAATGATTTGCTATTGACTACTGTGTAGGATTTCAGCTAGAACCAGCGAAGCTCCATTAGTAAAAGATGTGTCAGTGGGGGGGGGGGGGGGGGGGGGGGGGCGGGGATCAATTGAAACTGTGTAGGATTTAAGACAGGAAATGACCAGCAACTAACGCCCCACCGCCTCACCCAATCCACACACACCGGCCCAGGTGACTGCCCAGCCATCGTAATCAACAGGAATGTCTCAGTGCTCCTCTGGCCAGAGACTCCTCTGAGCTTTTAATTAAAAGTACCTTGTTCAAGGACATAGCAATTTAGAGTTTCATCAGCAACAGCGAAATTCCTGCAAACTGAACTTGACCTATATGGTGTGGAATACTCAAGGAAGTCAGCAAAAGGCCTAATGTATTTATGAACCAAAGCAATTCCTAAATGCCAATTATCAAGCCTCTGATTGTTCATATGAATTTGAAAGGGGTGGGGGGAGAGAGAAAGAAAAAAATAAAGAGAAACCCACTTTTTCTCATTAAAGCATTTCATTTCCTGTAGGCCTGATGGATAAGAAATGATTCAAGCTCAGGATCACTATCTTTTTTTATTTTCCTCTATCAGTATCCTGACACATCATCCAAAATGAAAAAAAACAGGCGGAGCCACACAGTTTCTTGGTTCATTTTTCACCTTGGGATTATACCTGAATTTCAATTTCCCATTAAGAGTCTGTTTGTTTGATCCCTGGAAATTGAAATGTAGGCACAAGCCTTAGATGAAAAATTAGTCATGCTGCTTTCACCCTAAGCTAGAACAGCTGGATGAGAGCTGAAAGGAAATTTGAAGGGAGAGTTGACAGTTAATTTAACAGGCTCATTCTCTTTGGGTCACCTTGGGACTCCTTGTTGGTCAAGGAACTTGCAAATCAACCTGATTCTGAATTTGATTGAAGAAAGTCACTGAAACCGTAATATTGAACTACCTGCAGAGGTGCTAGGAGAGATATTTTGGACACAGCAATGATGCCTCCTCTGCCAAAGACATCTATGGGGAAACACCATTTAGATAAAGATTAAAACCCATTACAAGACTTTCCCAGGTGAAAATGGATGCTCATAGGGTGCTCGTCCAAGAATCACCTGAAATAGTGCTGGGGGTCTCTCTGTCTACTGATTAGCTGAAATAATAGGAAGGCCACCTCTAGGGTCTCAGCGGCCTCCTGGGGCCATGCCGTTTACCTTGCCACATGCCCACATCATACTCCCCTTGTCCTGTTTTATCTTCTTTCTATCACATTTATCACCTTCAAACGTACCACATAATTTAGAGAGTTATTATGTATATTGATTGTCTTTGCTCCATTGCTAAAGACAGGGATTTTTGTGGTTGTTATTCACTGCTGTATTCCCAGAATCTAGACAAGTGGCAGGCATAGAATTTCTACTCAATAAATAGCTGTTGAATTGGAAGGAAGGAAGGAAGGAAGGAAGGAAGAATAGATAGAAGGAAGAATGGATAGAAGGGAGAGAAGAAGGAAGGGGCATATAAATATGGAGGGGAGATCTTCTATAGGATTCTGAGATTTCCCCACCCTGCCCCATCAGAGACATCAAAATAATAATATTGAACTAGCCAAACCTCATTAATTCTAAAAGATGTTTTTTAAGATATTTAAATGTATTTTATTCCACATGCCACAGCAGATCATCCAAATAGCCAGAAATCAGATGTTCATACTTGAAATTTCAGTCAGACAATGTTTGTTATAATAAATACTGAGTGCACATTCGTGGGAAGAAAATATGGTTGGCCCCTTAAACAGCACAGGGGTTAGGGGCACCAACACCCTGCACAGTCAAAGATTCACATGTAACCTTGGACTCCCCAAATAACCTGCTGTTGACCAGAAGACTTACCAATCACATAAACAGTCAACTGACACTTATCGTGTATGGTATATGTATTCCATACTCCACTCTGACAATAAAGTAAGCTAGAGAGTAAAATGTTCTTAAGAAAATCATAAGGAAGAGAAAATACACCATATTATATCGAAAAATATCTATTCATAAGTGGACCTGTGCATTTTGAACCTTTGTTGTTCAATAGTCAACCCTATGTCACCTACAGCTGTTCCAGGTGAGGCAATGTGTGTAAATGCCAATTTCCCACGCTGTTAAAGTCTCACAACAATAATATCTACATGGAAAAGGAAGGAGCTGGGACTGAAAAAGATATCACGTGAGAAGCATCATGGAGAACTGGAAAGACCACGGGTTTTAGGATAGGACTGTTGGGCAGGCATTGCGTCCTGGGTTTTGCTCTCCAAAGATGAGTGACCTTTGACAAGTTATTTAGCTTCTCTGAGCTCAGTATCCTGGTCTGTAGATTGAGAATGACAATGGCAGCCACCTTACGGGTTGCTAGGAGGATTAGAACTACCAAGACTATAAACCACTTAGCATTTGCTCAAGAATTTGATAATAGGGGGCACCTGGGTGGCTCAGTGGGTTGAGCCTCTGCCTTCAGCCCAGGTCATGATCTCAGGGTCCTGGGATCGAGCCCCACATCCAGCTCTCTGCTCAGCAGGGAGCCTGCTTCCCCCTCTCTGTCTGCCTCTCTGCCTACTTGTGATCTCTCTCTCTCTCTGTCAAATAAATAAATAGAATCTTAAAAAATAAGAATTTGATAATAGCAGGAATAGTAACAGTAGAATCAGGCCATCTACTACATTTTTGGATAAAATGAGAAAAGATAAAAACGTATAGCTTTGATAAACAAAGGACGATCAAAGGACAATAGCAAAGAATTCTTTGTGTGATCTGTCAGCATTTAATGAGGGAGCAGCCATCATGACCATCATAAGATTAGAGGCTAAATAAAAGAAACATGAAGTTAAATATTCACATTTTGGAACTTCCAGAAAGCAGGACAATATTTTCTCAGCAAGCTCCCGCTGTATGCTTGAAGGAACACAAATACTGTTTATACTCCATGCATGCTGGATGCACTATAAAATGACAGATTGGGGACAGGTCAGAGCAAAAATGTGACAGAGGTAGAGCTAAATGGACTTCTGCAAGTCTCTCCGGGACATAACTTTCTTAAAGGAAAACACAACAACACTAATGGTATCTAATCACTGTCCCATCACGTTAAGTCCCGCCTTGGAAGAGATTTCACAAAGCCCTCTAACAACCACAGGAAACCAGGCTGCAAGGAGCATCCCCACATTAGGAAGGATCTGTAGGCTTCTCTTTGCGGAAAAGATGATGGATGGCCTAGTCAGGCATGTCATTTCCTATTTTGTGCTTTCATTTTTCAGACCAAATTGCACTAAACCACAAAACCATCGTGTGCCCCATGATCGATGTCATTGACCACAACCACTTTGGGTATGAGGCACAAGCTGGGGATGCCATGCGAGGCGCCTTCGACTGGGAAATGTACTACAAAAGGATCCCCATCCCTCCAGAGCTCCAGAGGGCAGATCCCAGTGACCCTTTTGAGTGAGTAGCCGAGGGAGGGGCTGTGGGAGGGAGGGCAGCTTACTCATTCCAGGCATGTCAACTTGGGACCCATGAGGACAATTATCTCTAATGAAATGGAAGAAAACAGGTGGCAACAATATCTGCCCCTTGGAGAAAAGTCAGACCTACAAGTTGTAGAAAATTACAAGTTGCACCAAATACACGAATCCATCCCCTTATCAAACTTGGCATAGCATCAGAGGAAGTGTGCGGACATAAGAATCAGGAAAGGCAGAGTTCACTGAAAATACATATTCTCTTGTAACTATTCTCTCGGATGGCCCCTTCCTCATCTGAGTTCTCTCTTTTTTTTCCTTTTCCCTAAAGAACCATTTAAATTAACTATTTTACTTTACTCTCATTGGAAAATAATGTAAAATAGGAAGCCGGATTTAAGCCTCTGTTTACACCCTGTTGGGAACGATGAGGGCAAGCGGTGTTTCTGAGTAGTGCTCCAACATCTTGAACTTGGGGAGTTCAGTCAAAATGATATATCCAGTGTAAATAATCTTTGATAATCCTGTCATTAATTTAAGTTCGATATAGGTAAGAATTTATAGTAATCTATTGGTCTCTACAAAGTTAAGTCCTTCCCCCGCCCACCAGTGTAGGCATGAGAATTGTACATGCCAAGAAAAAGAAAAATATATATATTTAGCTTAGTTTGACAAACTCTTAGGTCCATTAATAGTGAATGGTAAACTTTTTCCAAAAGTGAGCCCAGATATTGCCCAAGGCATACACTATTAACTATTCCTCCTGCTGTACCCTTTTGATCACATTAAAGCTTTCATAAATTTGAAACTATCATATATTTTTTCTTAGGACAAGAAAAATGTCTGTGATTGGGACTTTGCTTACTTTCTAAGGGTCTGTTTCAAATGTGTTAGAATCGATACTATCTTTTCATTAATAATATGGGCAGTAAAAGTTTACAGTGGAGAAGCTCCCAAGCATAAAAACCATTTCTGTAACACTAACCCTTTAAACTCCAAAAAATATGTGATAAACATCAGAAAATGCTTCTTGTGATTCTAGTCTCTGGAAAGATAAACTCTTGGAAATGCTGGGGGAATTTCAGAAGACATTAGCCTGATAAAAAGGGAGAGGTAAATGATTCCTTTTGTAACATGAAGCACACTCATCAAGTAACCAGAATTTCTGAAGGCCTCTTCATACTCTGAAATTACTGGAGAGTTTTTGAGAAGAAATAATAAAGGCCCATTGTTATTCTTCCAAATGCTTTGGCCAAGACTTTGAGGATATTTAAAACTACTAGAAAAGTTCTTTAGTAGTTTCAAATATCCATCTTTAGAGATGGAGTTTCCAGTAAGCGTTTGAAGAGGGCCCAGCTGGAGAGATGTTCATCAGGCTTTCCTGAAGTTAACTATCAGAAAGCCTTGGCAAAGGGGCCCATAGGGGGTAGGGGGATTTACAGCCATGTTGAGGCTTGGAGGAGGATACAAAAGAACCCTAAATATGGTGGAACTGCCAATAGATGGCAGCTGACAGGGCAACAGCCACAGTCTGGTTGTTACTCCGAGGTGGCCATGTTTTCAGGGCTAGAATTCATCCATGATGGTTTTCCAAATACTCTCTAACAGTGACTGGGTTACAATGACCTTCTACTTTATCTCCCCTGCAGTAGGTGAGTGGGGCTCCTGTTCCTGGCAGAAATGGGTTCAAAATGCTACCAAGGGAAGAATGTGAAAACTCAGAAAGTATTCTCAGTCCCTGCCCAGGCAGTCGAAATTGTCTGTCAGGCAGACTCTGTCTGTGACCATCACCATTATCAGGCACCTTGCTTAAGCCCGGAGCTTGCAGAGTTGGTAACTTTCTGAATTAAATTACCCCTTGTTCCTGTCACTGGCTTCGGTGGTTGCTGTCCGTCAAAGATTGCATTCAGCTCTTGAATACTACTGCTTTTCTGGCTTTTCGGTCTCTTTGATTCCTTGGAATGTGGACACTTTAGCCTTTTGTAATAAACGTAGCTTCCAAGAGATGTCCACTTTGATCTTAAAAATTGCATTTGCCTTCCTGATAATAAAAGAATGGTTACCCAAGCAGCGATGAGCTGTGTATCAGCAATTCCATTATCTCCCTAGTCACCTGAATGTGTTCGTAAACAGAAAGACGTGCTTTAGGCTAAAACGTGCTTCCCTAGATGTCAAGCTTTAAGATACACAGAGTGAATGCTGTCTCTCACATGGACTTTCATATTACAGTAGCTTCTGCAAGGGGTGTGTGGTTTTTTAGGGAGGCAGGGAGAGGAAGCTGAAAAAAAGAAAGGAAGTAAAGAGGAATATGTAAATTCATTGCAAACCCCAGGACTTTTCATGCAATATACATGCAAACTTTATCTTTCTGTAACAAGTTTATCTTTTATCAAATGTCGTAAGTGGCAAAACCTCCACCCTCTCATTTATTCTGCCATTTATTGAGTTTCCAGAAATTATTGACTATAGTAATGGGTTTTTTTATCTGCAAATCCTGGGAAATTAGTGAGGCATGAACAGTAATTATCAATGAACTGAATTGACAAGTTCAGAGTATTATATTAATGCATAAGTGTTATTTCTCAAATATTTGGCTTCAGTTAGAATCATATATGGGTCAAGGTATAAACTGTATTTCTCAAAATAGGTTACATGGTCAAAAGAACTCAAAATCTCTCAAAATGAGAATCAAGACCCTCCATAATCTGACTAGGGAGGAAAAGGAAAACTCGCAGATAACTTTGAACACTAAGAAAAGATTTACTACATTTGCAAAGGGATCTGCTTTTCAATTTACTCCTAGAATGTGGGAGAAAGTACAATATTCACAGCTCAAATTATTATATGACAATCAGAATTCTAATTGGATTGAATACATCTGAAAAACATTCTTGCCTTCTGAAAAAAGAAGGCAGTACTCCCTTCTGATGGCTTATATCATGATGTGATGCTTTTAGGAAATTCTTGTTATTCATAGCTTTTATAAAGATTCCTTATTCCTGGTTTATCTCTAATCCCGAGCACTTAGGAATGTAAGCCTTTCCTGTGTGACAAAAACTTAATTTGCTTCTTTAGTAATGACGACAAAGAGGAAGATGTTCTTTTGCTTTCTGACCATTTAACTTACTTCTCCAACCTTACCTCAGCATCTAAAAGTCTAGAAAAGACCAGAAGAAATGATCTTATCCAACTTCCCTTTAATACAAGCAATCACTAGACAATGTCCAAGAAAGATGACTGGCCTCTTCTTGAATGTGAGGAAAGTAATACTTGCTACCTCAAAAGACTGATTGACAGAAACCTTTTCCCTTACATTAGGAAATCTGCTTCCGTAATCCCAAATACAGGGATACAGGAACGTCTAATTCCTTTTTGATGATAGAGCTGTTAAAAGTATTTTAAGGGGTTTCTGGAGGTCTTAGTCTGTTAAGCATCTGCCTTCGGCTCAGGTCATGATCCTGGAGTCCTGGAATCAAGCCCCACATCCAGCTCCCCGCTCAGCAGGGAAGATGCTTCTCCCTCTCTCTCTGCTGCTTCTCCTGCTTGTACTCTCTCTCTCTGTGAAACAAATAAATTCTTTTTTTTAAGATTTTATTTATTTTTTTGACAGATCACAACTAGGCAGAGAGGCAGGTAGAGAGAGAGGAGGAAGCAGGCTCCCTGCTGAGCAGAGAGCCCGATGCGGGGCTCGATCCCAGGATCCTGGGATCATGACCTGAGCAGAAGGCAGAGGCTTAACCCACTGAGCCACCCAGGTGCCCCAAAATAAATAAATTCTTAAAAAAAAAAAAATTTAAACACCTGCTATGTTATTCCTCCAAAAGGGGAAAAAAAAGAAACTTTTTTTTTTTTTCCTTTTCTGGGCTAAATAACCCCGTGCCTTTCAGGTCCTCCAGAATTCCACGAAAGTTCATGCTCATTGATGTAAATGTTTGATACAGGTAAATTCAACTTACTCCTGCAGCCTCACCCACGTTTCCCCAACTCGTTCACAAGGATAGCATGAAACAGTCCATCGACTGGATCAGGGACTCGGGCCCTAATGCATTAGTCTGTCGACCCCAGAAAGAAAGTTAATTTCTAGGGAATTTGCACTCCTCTGGATATCATGCTTCCTTTTGTCTAAGTACTTCAAGGTCAGTTCAGCAGCCCGTTCAATTTTCGTCTCGGCTGTATTTTTCAGAATCCACTTGTAGCCTGTCATTGACTTGGAGACAAATTACCTTTGCTCTGTCACTCTTCCTCAGGCAGATCTCCACAATTCCTCAAGGACTTCCAAAACTTGGAGTTTTAGCCATCATGAATGGAACTCTTGTAAGCGGTCATTAGAGAAGACAGACGTTTTCTATTTTCCACCCATATACATGACCAATTTCCAAAATTTAAAGAGTAAGGATATCTCTACCTGGGGGGAGGGGAGGACAAATTTACAGGCTACAAATGCCCACTCATTCTCTCAGAAACCACGGACGCATGTCCACAGACGCATTGGTGTGAATGCCGTGGCTTCTCACTGAGGCCAGTGACCTAACCTAGAAATACTTCAGAGTATGAAGAGTGGCGCCCTCCGTGGAGCATGAATGCAGCTGAGATCCAGCCGGTGCTCTGCTCTGAAGGCCTTGGACCCAGGTTTGCACTGACCAGCCAGGAGAAGAGGGGTTCTTTCTCCTTTGGTGGGCATAAAAGCTTCAGTTTATAAATGCAAAGAAGAGAACAACAGATTGAGAATGAAGTTCATTGTTGCCTGAAATAACAACTAGCTTTTGTTGTCAGATTTGACGAATTATATCAACTGACATTCAAAATGTTGACATCCCACTTGGGCAGATTCCAGTGGGGACTGGGCTCACCTTCGTTTGCTCAGAATTTGAAAGTAAAGATCACCTCTTTTACTCAAAACTTATCCCATGTGAGTTTGGACCAAATATTGGTCACCCTGAATTGAATCAGAAGTAGTAAGGGATAAAACTGACTCCCCATGGACAAAGGAACCAGTCAAACCATGGATTTACTATAGGATGTAAAGAAAGAAAGCTAACTTGAAAGGTCTTCTCCTCCCAAGTAGAATCAGGTTTTGCTCATCTTCCTTTGTTTCTGCCCAGCCCCACCGGGCCACCTTTAAACCAGCACCATCTGTTCAGTAGGGTGGGAGAATTTTTTTTCATGCTCTACTTCTCAAGCTAAGTCAATATTCTCGTGAATTTTCCTGTGATCTCCAACTAATTGCTCCCAAACCTTGCCCCCTTTCCTCAAAAAACCAAACTGATGCACACAAACCTCCATAGTCTTACCTGCCTTGGCCTCACCCTCCAACCAGTTAATTCTCCATGAATGAGGTTTTAAAACTGTAGTCTCGAACTTTGAGAGGATTAGGTTGAAAAATACATTCATCAGTTTAGTCTAGTGATGAGTTCTGGAGCGAAATAGGACTTTAGCTTTCCAATACCCTAACCACAGATCTTGCCTCAACATCACATTATTCCAGAAGCCAATTAATCTAACCAAGTAACCGGCCTCATTAAGCCTATGTAATATGCAATACAATCCTAACATTTGTCTAGCGTTTCACACTATGTAAAGCACTTTACCACATTATCAAATTGATCCCTTGTAATAATCCATGGCACAGGAAAAAAATAGCTATTGTTATTTTTCCAGTCTTGTAAATAAAGAGACAGTGATAGAAAATTAACTATTAAGAGGCAACATCAGGACTTCAATCGACATCTTCCTTTAGTCTTTCAGATCTCAAATTTTAGGTTTAATCTATTTCATAGGATTCAAATCAATGCCTTCTTTCATTCATTCAGACTTTAAATCCTAGAGGTAATCAATACTTTTCCTCTCCTTTGAAGAGACACTTAGGCACCCATTAAGTGAAATAGTTTTATCAATTAATGTCTCATAGTGAGTCTGTAATGAGAGCAAGAAAGGAACCAGATTGCTTCATTGCCCGTACTGTGTTCTTACTGGTAGACTAAACTAGAGCTGATAGGTTGAAAATGTCAGCTTTCAGTTTCTTCCTAATGAAGGGAAATGTCAACAATGCCGGCTTCTGGTCTGTTTATAACAAGATCTAATTCAATATTTGACAACCGCAAAAGGACAAAATGTTTAGGGAAAAATACTGTCAAATTCCTAAATGGTGTCCTAACTACAGAAGGGAGAATAAAGGAACAGAAATGGCTCAAGGGTCTTAAAAACTAATTAAAACATTGAATAAAATCAATCTTCCTCAAAAGCCCAGAATGAAACCCACTGAAGATTTTTTTTAAATGTGAAATAAAATGTTGTAACCTGACAGAGACGTTTCAACAGCAAACTTGTTAATTACTCATCTCTCCCCCTTTGAAGTCCCCTCCCCATCCCTTGCTCTCTCTGGGCTCTTTGGTGGCCACAGTCTTGGGTCTCTGGGAGACTCACCATCTCATAAACAATTCTCACCAATGGGTCATGATAATACTTCTCCCTGGTCAGGTCTGCTCACCAGAAAATGTCTTTCTCTTCTCCCTCCCCAGGGGGAATGATCTTTACCTTGGGAAGATGATTCCTACTATTTTCTCCTTGCTTTAGCATCCAGAAAAGCATTAGCAGATTAATTTCTAAATCAACAATCACTGCGATTATTCTAATGGTGTGGTCCTGCTGTTCTTTCCTTTGCCCTGCTCTCTTGAGATCTCTTGAGGTTTCTGAAGTGGCTCTGGCTCTTCAATGCCCTCTTCTGGTTTCTGGGCCTGGCTTTGCACTTTTGTCCCTTCTCCCATGAAGGGTCACTAAATTACCGGAGAACTGGCGGGTTATATACTATTTGAAAGGAGGTGAAAACGTAGGCCTCCATAGTGAGAGATTTTTATCCCTACTTACCAGTCACTCAGGACTATGGTCCCAGTGGGACCCTGGAACACCCCCACTTTTCTCTACCCAAACCTTACCATGACTTTTGTTCTAACTTGTCCCCATCCTTTTTTCTACGGTAACATCTCTTCTTGAACCTTGGACTTCCAGCTCTTGCTTCGCTAATGCCAGGTTAGTTAGCCCCTTCTTAGCCAGACTTGAGACTGAATTTTTCATCTCAAGCACCCCTTGGACTAATCAGCCAATCACCTCCAGACCTCGAGTGCCATGCAATGGTTATCAATAAACCTGCACTACTTAAGACTTGCAATGGCGTCTATGGGTCAAAGAATTGTAGAGTTCACAATGGGTTGATGACTTTTTCTTGTCCATTTACCCATTCTTTCAACCATTAACCACTTTGCTTGCTTCCCAAATGGGTGTCCTGAGTCCATCTTCCCATCTCATGTGTGATGACTGTTTTCTGTGTTCTCCCCCCACTCTCCAAGATGTGACTTGATTCTAACTACATTTGCTCCCCATCTGGATTATTTTATGGGTTCTGCACTCTGTAACATAATCACCCTCCAACCAGATCTCCTGTTTGTGGGCTCCCCGGCCTTCTCTCACCAAAGTTCTATTAGAATTTACCTGAGGAGAAAACTGCCATGAACCTCTGAAAGTATTGTCACAGCCCCCTTCCGAGTCCCCAAGCTTCAGCAACATTTACTCTATCCATGACACCATCACACCAGAGTGTGGCAGAACATAACAGAACCTTCTGCCAGCACCCAACTCTCTCTTCCTCTCCCAGAAGACAGGAATATAGAGCCAAGGCCTTCACACAGTTGGCTTTGTTTTCTTACATGAGGTTTTCCTGTTAAAATATCTGCTCCAGGGGCACCTGGGTGGCTCAGTGGGTTAAAGCCTCTGCCTTCGGCTCAGGTCATGGTCCCAGGGTCTTGGGATCAAGCCCCGCATCGGGCTCTCTGCTCAGCAGGGAGCCTGCTTCCTCCTCTCTCTCTTCCTGCCTCTCTGCCTACTTGTGATCTCTATCTGTCAAATGAATAAATTAAATCTTTAAAAAAAAAAATACCTGCTCTAGCTCTGCTGTCCTCTTCACTTCCTCCTCTGGGTGGCTACTCCCCATATTCCCCTCTAATTATTGCTAACTTGGATACTAGAATGGACACTCTGTGAGGTCAGGAAGGACTGTTTTATTCAATTTATTCAGCCCTGCATCACTAGTACCTAGTCCCTGCCCAAAACAGGCACTCAATAAATATTTATTGAATGGATGAAACAAATATGAAGTTTGGGAAAGGAAATGACCCAAAAAGGCTCCGTGTATTTGAAAAGGGGGGACAGTTTTTCAGGAAAGGCTACCAGCTGAGGATATGCTATGGCACAGTATTTGCTAAGCACCATATTTGTAGGGTTTCTGCACACAGACTCTTTTGAATACAATGGTCATTCTTGTAGTATGGTAGAAAATAAAGAAAAATAAATAAATTCTGGGTGAAACCAAACTTCAGGAGACTTTTGGTCTACACGTAGAATAAAGAGAGATGGTAAAGGAATGTTTTAGGAAATGCTATCTGGTAGCAGGCCTTCCTGGAATAATTTATATTAAAAATGACAAAACCATTTTTAAAACCACACTCAGAAGATAACAGAATCTTTAACAAAGAAGCAAGTTCTCAATAAAATAATGGTACTGATGTTTCAGTTCTATCTATTTGTAACAAAGACCAAGAAGCATCTTGTGCTGTAAGAATCTCAGGCTGTCAACAGATGCCTGGGTGGCTCAGTAGGTTAAGCATCTGACTCTTGATCTCAGCTCAGGTTCTTATCTGAGGGCTGTGAGTTCAAGTCCAATTTTCTGCTCCATGGAACCCTCTTAAAAAACAAAAAACTTGGGCTGCCTAGATTCTAGACAACATTCACAATCCAATGGGAGCAATGAACTATGAGCAGGATGCCCAGAAGGCCATGCTTGAGTGCAGGCCTGGAAGGACTTGGTGAAAAGTATGGTCTTTGAACTTGGAGGTAGATAAGCATAACAAGCCTGGACAACGTGTATAAATCTGAAAGTCTAGGTAAGAAACAAACCCTTACATGTATTGTTCAGAGGAAGCCTTGAATGTTTATATTGGAAGAAAGGATGAATAGTAGAGTCTGTATCCAGGAGTTGGTTGGCCATGGCTTGATTATGCTAAGATGATATGGGACCTGAGCAAAGAATCAGAGGAGAGAAGTGTTTATGACTTGACCCAAAGGGCTGGACAGTGAGCAACCAAAAGTCTCCAGTCCTAAATTCTCTGCACAGAAATAGAACACATTGGCTGCAAGGGCAATTGGTCAGAACCTAAATCCATATATATATATATATATATATATATATATATATATAATCATTATTATTATATTACATTATTTTGTTTTGTAATTACTATAATTATGTTATAATTATGATGGTTATATTACCATCATATACACAATGACATATATATAAATAAACTCAAGTCATTTTTCAAAGAAAGTGGATACATATGAATCATAGGAATGAAAAAAAGGGACAAAGCCTGGCTTTGAGTCTCTGCTGATGTCTGCTGGTGTGGGTAGTCTTCATTCCAGATCACATGTAACAGGAGGCGAATGTCTCAGTCTGATCGGGCTGCTATAACAAAATATCACACATTGGGTGGTTTAGAAACAACAGAAATTTAGTTCTCATAGTTCTAGAGACAGGAAAGTACAAGACCAAGGCACTGGCAGATTCAGTGGTGCTGGGATCCTGCTTTCGGGTTCAGACAGCTGTCTTCTTGCTGTGTCCTCACCTGGCAGAAGGAGCAAGGGGGCACTCGAGTGCCTTTTTCATAAGGGTGCTAATCTTATCCATGAAGACTTCATCCTCATGACCTAATCATCTTCCGAAGGCCCGACTTCTAAATGCCGTTGCATTGGGGGTTAGGTTTCATATGAATCTGGGGGGACACAAACATTCAGTCCACAGCAGTGAGAATGTGCTCAGACATGAGTCATACATACAACCGAAAAGACTCAGAAATGAGGCAATTCCTATCTCAATCTTCTAACAAAATTAGAACAAAAATAAAATGCAACAAAATAAAATAAATTTAATAAAATAAATGCATTTACTCTCCCTGATATAAATAGAAATTAGTTATATTAGGAAGGCAATATACTTTTATTAGCTTACCTATAACTAAAGTATTTGGTCTTTACTGTTTGGGATTCCAATTATCTATTTCTTGTCCAGGAACAGTTCCTACAGTGAGGCCATACTCACGGAGACTCTGGTTTTAGTCAAGACCATCATTCCTCCCTTCAGAGAATTAATCAAGCAATGGTTATAAAGCCAAATGGCAGGGATAAGGTTTAGTTTTTTCTTTCTCTCTTCCTTTCTTTCTTCCCCTATTTCTTGGGTAGATCCATCTGGAAATATGTTAAGGAAAAGAGATTGTCTGTTTTTGTTTCTCAGAGTAGAAATTAGACAAAAACAATTTTGAGAAAGGAAGTTACATGGCATAAATCACTGGAAAGGCAAAGGCCCAGCCATCTATCAGGGTAGAAGGACTCAGGCTGGCTGGGCAGTGGTGAGACAGAGTCTTTCGCTATAGTCTTGGACCCAAAAGTGACCTAGAGGGCAGCGTCCAGGTTGAACCCTCTTCAGTCATGGAACTCTGTGGCAACCCCAAGATGTCTGTTGTTTATATCTCTTCCTCCTATGTTTTGGCTTATTCTTCCATCAGTAGGAACAAGAATGGAAGACAAAGAGTGAACGTGGCCTAGATCTTGCTTGTAGGATCAGCTGAGCCCCAGCAGGGGAGCAAGGAGGTTCACAGGGCCAGAGAGTTTTCCAGGCTGCACTGAATGGGGAGGAAAACTTACCCAGGGTTTCCAGAAGGGGTACATAAAGGAAGAAATCGAGCAAAGAAGGATAAGTTAAAAGTAAAAATGAGAAAAAAAGGAATTACATCATTAAGCAAGAAAAGAGGAAGCAGGCCTAAGTGCATATAAGTAGAGGCTAACAGTGCAGGGCAGGCTGCGTGTGGCCAGCAAGGGAAATTTGGGGTCTATGCTTCCATCATGCCAACGTGGGAACAGATGATATACACTCTCAACTCCACAAGTTTAAAAGTTCAAGAAGAAAACAGACCTGCCAAGTATTTTTCATTTGTTTCGCACTGCTCCATGAACTGAATTTTAACTTTTTATAGTAATAGAAATCACCATCTGGACAGTAATTCTAGAATATAAAACAAGTTTCAGATATCCAGTCACAACCCAAAAGCACAAAAGTATTAACCTTCATCCCCGTGACCAAACCCTATGGAAATCCAGAGCCCTCCTTCCACGAGAGCAGGTCTGCCTCTGCCTCCTACAGGGCCCAGGGCAAGAGCGCACATGAAGGCCCAGGTGGTTCATGTCTAAGCATTTAGAAGTTATAAACCAAACTAGCACACTACTGAATTTTGCTCTATCCTGCTCCCTTGATAAAATAACCACAAATCAACCTGGAGGGCCAGGTGTGCATGTGGAATTCCTCTGGAAAGTTCTCCAGGTTGTTACAGCAGCACGTGGCAACACAGCGGCCCATGGTTAACCTCTTTCTCTTTCCACTTGTTCTGCGTGTCACCCTGACAGCCAGTGGGCACATGCAGGTTGAAGTCCACATGTCCTCTTCCACCCACAGAAAGAGCCATCCTTTGGGCACCCCCTCAGCTCTAGATATAAACTCCAAACCACAGAAGGGAATGAAAGAAGCTGTCACAGGTCTTAGAAGCAGGCTTGGAACCCTCTGTATAGAAAATAATGCAGATTCCCAGTATGCGGTTCGTAAGAGGTAGGTAGGGGTACATCTCTTAGCCCCCAGGGTGTCCCATGCTGTGGAAGGGGAACGTCTAACGTTGCTCAGGGCACAGGCTCTCTTTCTTTCTTGGGTCCGAGGTCATTAGGCAGCAGTGAGCCCTTGATCTCACCAACAAGACACCTTCTGATCCAGAACTTGGTCTTTTAAAGGTGAGTTCCCAGTGAATTCTCAATTCCAAGCCAGTCCATTCAAAATTCTAATTCCGTATCAGGACTGTTTTCCTTTCCAAATTGCTCAGCTCAGATTTCTTCCAGTTTCCTTCTCTCTGGGTTGGTATCTTGGTACATGGGATAATCATGGTAGGGGACATGGGTCATCTAAACCCTTATCATTTTTTTGCTAGCTTCCCCTAGATTCACACTGAATGTAGCTGATCTTTGAAAAGAGGCTTTTGTCCCCCTGGACACCATGGTACAGTGTCCACAGCTGTTACATCTCTGTCATGTCTCCGTCTTGTGTCTTGGCATGAGATGACCACCCCCCCCCAACTTTGACTCAGCCCTATCTAAGTTCTGAGTTTTTCTTCAGCACTAGTCCTGTAGACCCAGGTTCATGCCCTAACTGACCCCTAGCTTTGGTTTGTTCAGCCCCAAGCTTCAGAGATGGGTCCCTTCCCTACATGGTATCTGTCCTGTCTGGTGTTCTAGATTTCAAGTCCCGTCGATGTACTGCATGTCCCCTTTCCCAGACATGCAAGAACATCTGACTGCCCTCTACCTATATGCAGACTAAGGGGAACTGGATATTTTCTTCCAGTCTTATTTTTAAAAATTCCCTACAAGTTATGGATAACTAAGCAAAATCTGAGAAACTAAATTAAAGAAATCTAATTCTGTAAACTGTGCTGAGTATAAAAAATAAACTGACTTTGGGAGGCTGAAATAACTCTTTGAAAGACACACACTCCAGTAAATATGTATATGTCTAGGACTTCTTAACATTCAAATAAACTCCACGAAAAGACCATTTTCTTAATTGAGGTTACATCCAGATAATCCGACCTTAACTAACATAATATAGTGAATTAAATATAGCGACAAGGAGCACCTGGGTGGCTCAGTGGGTTAAAGCCTCTGCCTTCGGCTCAGGTCGTGATCCCAGGGTCCTGGGATCGAGTCCTGCGTTGGGCTCTTTGCTCAGCGGGGAGCCTGCTTCCTCCTCTCTCTCTGCCTGCCTCTCTGCCTACTTGTGATCTCTCTCTCTGTCAAATAAATAAATAAAATCTTTTAAAAAATAAATAAATAAATATAGCAATAAGAAATTCATTAAAGCTACTGCATAAAATAAAAATTAAAAGAGAATTTTACCTAACCATCCTCTTTTGGTTTATATTTTCAAGTGCACAATATAAAGGAATTCTTAGATAGCAAAGGCTAAGTTTTCCTACCTGAGAAAATGTATAAGAATGATTGGCAGCGAAAAGACGACCGATAGATCAGATCTTTAGAAACACACTATCTTTTCAATTTGGGATTATTGTAGAAATCTAACCCAGAATGAGACTCCCATTGCTGTAAGGCTAACGTGGGCCTGAAATAGTCAAAACTGCAGTTGGCACAGTTTATTGTTTGTGTTATACTGCCACCTGCTGGAAGAAAAGGTAAATTGTTTTAAAAGAAAGCATTGACAAAATGTCAAAATCCTGGGCTTTGCAAAGGAGGTTTTTGACTCTTAAAGGTAATGCACCCTACAGAATCAAGACAAATAACCCCCAGGCCGAATGTCCAAAGTGTCCCAAGCTGAAGAAGGGCAAAACAAACCCTGATTGTAAAATCATCAGGCAGCCCGCACTGTGGCATTATTTACTGGTGAGTTAACATAGTGACAAAATCTTTCTGATGATCTCCTCTCAGAGAGCTCTCTTTAAAGAACAGAGGGACAGAAAATAAAGATAGATTCTGGCAATAAATGGCTGGCATGAGGGGTAGAAAACAAGATTGGGAATCAAAAGGCCTGGGTTCGTTGATTGGCGGTATGATTAACGAAATCTTCTGCGCAAGCCCAAGGGCCGCAGTTAACACATTTTGATCTAGAACTCCAGCATGGCATGAGAAAACTGAAGCCTTGGCTCTGCTCCCCTTGTCTGTCTGCTGACGAAGACAGAGACATCAACAAACACCTACAAACACGGTGATTCATCCAAAAGTGGATGCTTGCGCAAGCTACTTGGAGTTAATCAGCCAACAGGGACTGGGGCCAAGAAAATCAGAGGGGGTAAGCTCTGGGAGGCACTTTGGAAGATCAGCACCCATTGAGGAAGGTGGGAGGAGAGAGTTCAGGAAAGCAAGGAGAACAAAGGACTTTCTGGGAAAGGACACTCAGAAAAGCACTAGGGAGAAACAGATGGGAAAGAGGAGGAGGGGGCTCCGGTCAGTCATGAAGGGCCAAGGGGAGACATCACAGGCATTAAGCATGGCCAGACCCCAGGTTGGCCATTTCCTTCATTGGTGATTTTGGAAAATTACTTGTCTGGACCTGATCAATAAAACACAAGGACATTGACCTTGATGGTTGCTGAGATGCTAAAGTCATTCCACTAAGGTGCAATTCTGAGCACGAAAAAAAAGGCTAAAGGGATGTAAGGTTGTCTTTCAAGAAACTGTTCGCCTCTGAGTGAGACTATACATGTCAGGGGAAATGTTCATATATCCCCTCTCCCAAACCTTAAGACCCACAAGAAAAACCCAAGAAGAGATTTCAAAAATTATTAATCATCATTACAAAAATGATTTTTTTCATTTGTTGAGTGCCTGTAACTGCCAGTTAATGCCCTAGATGTTTTGCTTTTTTGAATTCGGTCCTCACAGCAGTCTTTTAGCTAATAATTCTTATTATTTTCATTTAACTGATGAGGACATGGCAGCTCATGGAAGTCAAATGACTTGTTCGAGGTCATGCAATTGAGTGACAGCAGTGAGATTCGAGTCTAGATCTCTCTGACACCATTCCCCCACAGCAGAACGACTCCCACATGCCTCACAATTTCTCTCCGATACAAAAGCAGGAATGCTAAAATCTGCCTGTTTCACTGTGTAGGAATAGTAGGAAGTTAATTCTTTACCAAAGGTCTTCAACAAGGTGAAACCAGGATTTTAGAGAGAGAGAGAGAATGAAGGTCCACCAATGTGCTCTTTCTGTATTACTAGCTTGCTGAAATATTTTAAATTGGATCCTCCTAATGCTTTTGAGACTCTAAAGGGCTTTCTAGTTTAACATTTTTTTACTATCTCTACCAGTAACAACCCCCAATTTAATGGGCTGTATCTGTGATAAAGCTTAAATTACCACCATCCTCTCAAAGCTGCAAAGATATGACTATACAAAAATGCCTCTCTGCAGAGTCTACATTTGCTGAGCAGAACTAACCCTGGGCCAGTCTGTGGGTGGCTGGCGCCCTCAGCCAGCATGTAACTCAGGCCCAGGATTACACAATGACTCTCCCTGATAGGCTTCCATCCTACTGGTCCCGCTCCCAGTACTGGGTGACGGTGTGGGTGGGTGATAAGAGTGGGACTTTGTCTGGGCCTTGTTTCCATAGAAACCATACCTTACTACATCTCTTCAAGGAGAGAGGATAAGATCGGCCCTTAGCTGGGATGTTAAGGAGTCACTTCCTCTTCCTCACTCCCTTCCCACATCCTATTTCTTCCTGTCCACACCTGCCAAATAACCACCTATACCCCGGCTGAGGGCATCCCGAGTGTTCCTTGAAGGACCGGGCCTGTGCCACCATCTGAAGTCTCTTACTTTAGTACAGGTTCACCTTTCTCCTCCTCCATGAAAATGCCCATTCCTTTAATGTGATAACACTCAACAGGGTATTTGATGTAAAATTTTTTGTTTAAATGAATTCATACTAAACTATGCATCTCTAAGGGACTCGTTTACCTTCTAGAACCCGGATGCTTCGTTACCCAAATGAATCACATGTAGAGAGGACACGTGTACTTCTATAGGCATCTTCCCCAAGACACCAAAACGTTTTTTCCAGACACTGTCAAATGAAATGTCATCGTATTACTTCAAAATAATATTCAAAATGCCGTTGCTATTATTAATGATGCCTTACATTTGTCTAGCAACTTACATTTTACAAGGGAATTTCATATGTATTGTCATGTCTATTTTACGTGTGAGGAAACGGTTAATTAATGTCTTATTCAAAGTCACATGGTCAAGAAGCAAAACCAAGAACTTCTAACTCCAAGCTTTTTCCATTCAGGAGAAATGCTGTTTCACCAGCGTTCTAAAAAGAGAACAGGAGAATTGGGTGGTGAAATATGCTGCTCAAAACCAGGAAGAGAGGAAAACGGGGTTCCTCCCAGAGTCACCTTCTAACCAATTTGGCGTCCGTGTGCTTAGCTTAGGACCTTTCTACTCCAAGTGACTAAAACTCAACTTAGGCCAGCCTCAGTAGAAAAGGGACTCCCTGGACCCACAAAACCCAGTTGTAGGAAAGGCAAGGGCTTCACTTCTACAACAGCTGGACCTGGGCCTTGAACACCATCTGGATTCATTTCTGTCTCTGGTCTCTGCCTCTCTCATCTCTGTGGCTTCATTTGCCCAGACCACCGGACAACAGAGAATGGTGCCCACAGACAGTACCTGTCTCACCACCTTACAAAAGACATGACTTGTCCCAGCCTGGATCATGGTTGCTCCTGGCCCAACCACCGTTGCCACCGAGTGGATTGGCAGCCCCGTAGAACCACATGGTGTGTGTGTGTGTGTGTGTGTTTTGGGGTGTTACCAGGGGTGTTCTTCTGGGCTGACACAGTAACAAAATCTGTTATGCCTGGATAATTGGACTCTAAGCCTGAGATTGTGTACAAGTCCGTCAATAGGTCTTTTTTTTAATTAAATTGCCCAGTATTTTCTCTTCTCCATATTCAAAAATGGAGAATTCCAAATTCCAAATTCAAAATCTCCAAATTCAAAATCTTAAGTTCATAGTTTATAGGAAAACTATAATTTAAGGGAGAAATTATAACCATTTGTCATTCCAAAGATACTGCTGTCAGTAGCTACCAAAGAGCCCTTAAGTTGAAGAGAAACTAGAGAAGACATCTTTTCTTGTCACTCATTTGTGTCCCAGACACGGTAGGCTCAGGACACTGGAGTCAACGAAATCTGCCCTCATGACCTGAGAATCACTTTAGGTAGTCCCCTTCCTCCCAGCTTTCATCCCCTGCTTCCCTGGCCTTTGCAGGCTCCTCAGTCCCTCACACTGGAGCCCCACCAAGATTAGTAAGAAGGACTGAGTAGACCAGGTACCATCATTTAGAACTCGTGTGACTCTAGGTCGTCATTCTCTCCCCAGAGGAAAAGTTGTAATACTCATCCCATTCAGCAGTAACAGAAAGTTAAAAAAGGACTCTTCTGATATCTTGGAATTATAGCTAGGCTTTGTTTACTTACCAGTGGATATCAAAAACATGCCGTTGCCACAGAGAAATGCTAAATGCCTTGAGAGAGGACAGGAGTCTGCTTTTCCAGCCCCAATTTGAGAGAAGGCATTGAGGAGAGGTATTACCCTTTCCTAGATCCCGCTGGGTTCTAGAATAGCATCTGCCCACTCCGGGTTACCTCCAGATTCAAGAGTGAAAGTGTTTCCAGGAGAGTGTTGCCGGGCTGGGGAGCACAGAAGTGCACGTAAAGACAGGCTGGTGTCTGGTCTCGTGGGGAGCCGTCTGATGGCGGGTGTGCAGATGGAGCTGCCTGTTACAGCAGGATAAGAACGGACAAGCCTGTGCTTTAGCTACTTTTGCCATTTGTCAGGACGAGGATTGGAAGATTTCACATGGGACAAGTGGGCCAAGAACCAGGCTTGCAATTTCTGTGAAGTACTCTATCCAAGAAAACTGCCTGCCAGGAAGAGAAAGACGTGGGTTGCACTTCCAAGGCAGGAATTAAGGGAGGTAGTCCCAAGAGATCAGCATGGTGTTAGTAGAGCATGCTGATCGTCCTAGTGGGTAGTACTCCCTACACATACACACACACACACACACACACACACGCACGTGTGTCTGGGAGGGGGCCAGTGTTTGGGCACCTACCATGACAGAAGGAAACCAACAAATTAGAGAGACCAACTATGTACCAGCTGGCCAGGGCCATTGGCCCTTTTCCTCTGATCCTTCCTTGTCCAGCCCTGGAAAAGCCAGAAGCAAAGTGAAGAGAGAGGTGAAATGGAAGAATGGTACGACAGTGCTCTCTACCTTCTTCACGGCTTGTTCCAGAACCACCAGAGAGACCTATGTTGAGGATAAAGTAGAAAGAAGCTTTAAAATGAATGAAAAATTAAAGCTTTTATTTCTGATTGAATGAAGATTTTTTTTTTTTCACCTGAAGAAGAAACTGCTCTTTTGCCTGAATTCATCTATAGCCAAAGATTTGGGCGTCACATCAAGATGTGACAGAAGGACAAGGAAGATGACCTGGCAAAAAGTGCTTGAAAGCAGTCATAAAGTGGTTTCCTGATTGTTCATACCAAGTTCGCACTGATCGATAAGCTGTGCTGCATTTCATCTTTAATTATGTAGTGAACAGCTTTTCTCTTGGTAAAGGAATTTATAGCAGAGTGAGCATGTGGGAGGATTGAGTACTCACAAAATAATATGGGATGACAACTACTTCACATAACCTGGTGCTAGAAAACTCCAGCTAAGGACAGTTGCTGCTTGATTTGGACCTTGAAGGACTAAGGAATCCTGACAAGGTGGAAGAGAAAGATGAAGCCGCTCCAGCTGTAGGCAATGTCATGAGTAGAGCCATGGAGACCAGTCCAGGCAAAGAAGAATGACCCAGTTAGAGCCGAGTGTTATCTCCATGAACAGTTGTTGTCTGTGTTAAAACCAAAATCATAGTGTGGAGTCCGCATATGGTAGGATTAAATCGAATCTTAAATCTTCAGATTTGATTCTTTAAATAAAACCCACAGGACGTTTTTGAGCAGCAGACTATACTATCTTATCTGTGTTTTTAGGAAAATAACTCTGGTGACAGGGTACAGGGTCCAGGATAGTTGGAGTTGAAAGGAACCATACTTAGATTGGTCAAGAGGTAAATACAGGTGAATGAGAGACAAAATTATGTCTGTGGCTCTAGAAATGGAATACATGAGAGTAAGAGATAAGTTCAAGGTAGACAGAGGTGATCATGACTTCTCTGCTGAAACTTGTCTCCATGAATATAATGCTTCAGAAATCACCTCATTCCCTGGGAAAACCTAGGATCTCAAAGGGCCAGCTATGCTCCGGTGACTCCCCCAAAACTCAGCGAGGCTAATGATGAGTCAACTCCACCTGTTATGCGGCCTTCGTAATTGGGGCCACTGTTCCTTCAGGGATAATGGGGTCACACACACCCCCAGGCAGTGCCAAGGGCAGAAACAACTGTCTCCCTCCTCCAGCCCCCAAAAGAATGGGAGAGCATCTCTACTCCAGTTCCTGGTTACCAGCTGGACAGTAGGAGGCTCCCCCACATCATTCAACTTGGCCCTTCAGTACCTTTGCGGTGATGGACAGAAAAGAGAAATTGTTGGAATGAATGTTGCTTGTGATAAGTTTTCTTCCACCTGGAGTAATTCCTGTAACTACTGCAACTAGAGAAGAGTGTGATCTCACAAGCTGTCAGTTTTCCTTTCCTTTGCTCACACCCAGTGAAACTCCTCAGTGGATATCCTTATGGAGACTGGGGAAGTTTCCTAAGTATTCTTCAAAAATTAAACTGTGACTTTATGCTGTGCCTTCTCCAAAGCTTGATTATATCAGCCTGTGTTTGGGGAATGACTGTCAGTTACCCGTGCAAAGTTTTCCTATGAGTTGTAGCAGTTAGATTAAATTGGATACAGAAGCCCAGACATCCTGGAGAGGAGAAAAATCAATGTAAATAAATGTAATTTATAAATAAAATATGCTTTTACCTAATTGGAAAGTCATTATCAATTAGTCAAATACAATTTTAATCAGACATGAATGATTGAGGAATTCTGTATTCAGAGGATGAACACAGGTTGGCATTTTAAAATCCTCATGTCTCATGCCATTAGCCTTGAAACCCTTTTACCAGGTAACTGAGGTGTGAGTTGTAATTCCCAATATCAAACCAAGAATAAAATTATTTTAATTATGGTCAGCTGGGTAAGGAACATTGATGGTCTAATTGCTAAGCGGTAATTCCGTATTCTGTCCCTGGGAGACAACACCTGAGCCAAGTACTTCAATAATTCATTAAAGCACTTCCCTGTGCATCAATTAGCAAATCATGTGCCTTGATTACTTTACTTAGGGAGAGTTACCCTTGTGAAAAAGACTTTTACCAATCATCAAAACATGAAAAACAAAAAGCCTCTAACCTATTCTGCATTTGATTTTCATAGTTAGAATATAAAATTTCACAACAGCTCTGCTATCTAGGGTGCAATGCCAAGGCAATATGGGAGATATTTACAGGGGGAACAAGCTGGGCCGCCTTAATGCAGAAGTACGAGGTAGGTAGGCTTGGGGTCTCTACCTTTCTAATTTATGTTTTTGGCAGTAGTTTATTGTAAAGAATTGCTTCAATTTCCTTTAAATATCAAAACATTTCTGTTCCAGGATCACATTTTATCCTCTCTATGTCCCCATGTTGCCAAACCAAATGCTTTGAATATATACAGCAGATCATAAATTGATGCTTTTTCCATGCCGTTTGTGACTGAGACAATCTACAGTTATTGTGTTTGTATTGTTTTGCCCAAAATGCTAACATGAAAAAAAATATTATGAAAAGGAAAGTAGGGACACCTGGATGGCTCGGTTCATTTAGCTGCTGCCTTTGGCTCAGGTCATGATCCCAAGGTCCTGGGATCGAATCCCACATCAGGCGCCTTGCTCCTGCCTCTCTCTCTGCCTCTACCTGCCACTCTGCCTGCTTGTGCGTGCTCTCTCTTTCTCTCTCTCATAAATAAATAAATAAATAAATAAATAAATAAATAAAATCATTAAAAAAGAAAAGGAGAGGAAAAGTAAATGAATAAATAAAAAAATAAGGGTCACTAGATGGAAAAGAGAAACCTCAAAGGGTATTTCCCTACATACACAGAGAAAGAATTTCATAAATATTTGTTGAGTGGTAAATCTATGAAAGATTAGAGCAAAGTAAGAAAAAAACAAAAATCCACATTTTCACCTGGCACCCAAAGTTTGTGTCCACACTGCCAATTACAAGGAGCAGTATTCACTCAATGTGAACTTTAACTCTTCCTATTCTAATTCTGATAAAGGTAATTCTAAACAGAAAATTGCTGGATTAATGACAGCTAGAAAAATAAAAATGAGGAAAGGACAATCTGCTGATTGAATAATCAAACTTGAATAGCTGAAAGCTATCTTCATGGGGGTGAGGGGGCTTACTAACTCAAAATAACAAGAAACATATTCCCCACTTCAGTCATTCTCATTATCAACACTTTTCTCGAGGAGCACCTGGGTGGCTCAGTCAGTTGAGTGTCAGACTCTTGATTGCAGCTCAGATCATGATCTCAGGCTCATGAGATCGGGGCTTCATGCTCAGATCATGATCTCGGGGTCATGGGATCGGGGCTTCACACGCAGCGCAGAGTCTGCTTGAGATTTTCTCTCTCCCTTTCCTTCTGCCCCTCCCCCGGGGCCTGCACATGCTCATGCACAAGCATTCTCTCTCTCTCTCTTTCTAAAATAAGTAAATAAATAAAAATCTTAGGGGGGAAAAAAAAAACCTCTTCTTGATACTATAGTTTTAAATGGATCCTAAGGGCCGATGTTGACACCAGAATTGAGGACAAGGTGAATACATCTCGGTGCATCTGTACTTTATTATTATTCTGTATTTACTGTTGCAAAGAATGCCTCCAAAACAGGAACTTGATCTAGTAGACATTTGTCAGCATGTGTTTGTGCAACATGGGAACACTCCCTATATTTGGAAATCTCAAGGTGGGGGGCAGGGAATCAGTGAGGGTAGGGGAGGCAAGCCCTGAGTTCTGCCTCCTCTCCTCCCACTTCCAATGGTGTACTGCAATCCAGTTGAGGTCAATCACATCTTTTTAAATCTTGAAAGAATGGGTCATGGGCTTAGAGACAGACAAAAATTAGTCACAGTGGCAGTGAAGTCAGGAGTTCAGCAACATGGCAGCAAGTGTCCAGGTGGGCAGCATCCAACATGCCTCAGTATGACCATGGGGGTGTGCCCACGATGTCTGTCCTGTGTGGCTATTTTTGTCAGGCAGCTGGGTCTTGGCCACTGCTCCATTCGTGTCCTCCACCTGTTTTGTATACCTGGACCATTCTGCTGAACTACCTGAGATCCTTCTAACAAAAATTTCTAAGTTTCTTTTGCTTGCAGCCAAACTCCTATTTTATAAGGAGAATAAAATACAATTTTAAAAGTATAATTTTCTGGGAAGAGAGGCAGTTTTGAATACAAAGATTAGACACAACAGTTTAGAAATCATTGGCTTTTTCTCATATCTCGCTCCTCCCCACTTACAATGCTTTCTTCTGATGTATATAAATAACTCCTATAGTCACCAAAGGCTCCACTAAAAGCCTGTTTATGCATTTGAAAAACACTCTTTGCCAACCTAATTATAATAAAAAGTACTCACCAAATGTGGGATTTAGAGAAATTTAGAGGAAATCATGTTAACTCATCACCAGAAGGAATAAATCAGTGGGGGGAGGGGAGCCAGAGAAGGAGAGGAGAATACGAAATTACATTATCCAACAAGAGAATCTGTCAAATGATGGAGGAAAACTTGACTAATTTAGAGTTTGTTTCACTATACATGCTAAAAAAGACCAACTGGTTGTTTTTGTTTTTGTTTTTGTTTTTTTCATTTTGAGGTAGTTACTGCAGATTTGCCTGATAATTCATAATAGAGAGAATATTACAAATGAAGGTTGATTTTGGCTTTGATAAAAAAAAAAGTGTGGATGCCCTGATGTGGAAAGTCTGCAACACACAGCCGGTGGGAACCACCCCAAGCTCACAGGTCTGAACTGAGACGCGGCAGCCGTAGCGTGGTCATGGCCAGAGTGATGACGCCTGATATTTTGTGAAGGATGTAAATAGTGAAGAATCAGAGTCTACTTGAAGTTGCTAACCTGATTCTCAGCCAATATTAAATTTATGTTATGCCAGTGACAGCCTGGAATTCAAAGGTACTATGCCTGCAGTGTCTGGTCATCACTATGACCTTCCGCTAAGAGCCTGGATAGCTTAAAAAATTATTCTCTTATGTTGATTAAACTATAAGCCATTGTAGTCATAGGAACATAGAGGAAGGAAGACAGTGAAGTCGGGTGTGTGTGTCTGTGTGTGTAATATCAAAGGTATTATTCACACTTTATTTTTGAAACACTATCTCAGTCTAATTTTTAAGATGCTATGGTCTGATAGATTTGCATCATTATTAAGGTCATTTGTAGACTGCAGAATTGATACACATCCAGTCCTTACAGGAGATACAATCGATGCATCAAATGGAAGTTTTAACATGCTTAGCTAATCCTGAAAAGGCAATACCTGTTTAAAAATGTTGAATTACCTTTGAGGCAGAGAAAATGGTCTAAACATCAGAAAACTTAAAACTTCTAACCAGAGAAAAACTACTCTTCTCTATTTTGAAACAGAAAAGATAATTCTTGATATGTAGCAAAAGGTCTTTTTGGATGAGACTTGAAGAGTAAAGATTCTTTTTTATGTGAACATTTGCAATTTTCAAGATTTTAAACAAAAGACACAATATCGACAGTCAAATTTCTGAAGACCAGCTGTCTTATCCTTTATAGGTATTAGTCCTATTCAAGTGCCAGAAGCAAAGGCAAATGCTTCAAAATACTTTCAAATTTTTTAATATTCTCAACACAAAAAATAAACATATCCTCAATAAGCAACTAGACAACCTGTAAAGTAAATCTAAAGCATCAGAGCAAGTATTTCTGTTTGTTTTCTAAAAATGCCCCCATTTCTGAAGAGATGAAGGTGTAGTTAATAATGTATTTTATTCTTGGGGCGCCTGGGTGGCTCAGTAGGTTAAACGTCTGACTCTTGATTTCTGCTCAGGTCATGATCTCAGTGTCATGAGATTGAGCCCCACATTGGGCTATGTGCACAGTGTGGAGCCTGCTTAAGATTCTCTCTCTCCTTCTCCATTTGCCCCTGCCACTGGTGCACTCTCTCTCTCTCAAAAAGAAAAAAAAAATGTATTTTATTCCAAAATTTTTATTCACTATTTTAAAATACTTTCTTTTTCATCAGATGGTCATCGTATGGAAGTCTCTACACATCTGACTTCAAATTCATCTTCAAGCTTAGCTTTAAATCCAGTGACTGAATCCATTTGAAGCCCTTATTCTCAGGCATGAAGGTTTATAAGGATTTATCCTCTCCTTCCTGAATTGCCCTGCACCATCCAGTAGTTCTGTGAGAGATGCAAACCTAAAGCATTCTTTTCTATGATCTGCCAGTCCTTCCTCTGAATCTTGATTTGTGTCCTTCACCATCCAACCATTCACTTATCTACTTATGCAATAACATTTATTTAGCTGCTACTAAGCCCTGAATGCTATTTTGGGTACTTGGGACATGGAGATAATGAAAACACAGTACCTGCCCACTGGCCGCTTAGAGTCAACCAAATAATAGATCAGTGAATGGATAGATAGCACCACTCACACAGAGCTGCAGATACACAGAAACAGACGTCTTCAAATACTACAAATGTAATTGTCTCAGTGCCCGGCAAACAATATTTCTGCCCAGGCTTCAAGGAAGGACTTGCTGCTCCACCTGCAAGGAGGGCTGGGGGTTCAACTCTTGCTCTCTAAGGGATTGCCCGAGACATGCCCCCCCAGGGCAGCCCATATCCTGTGACTGACAAAACACATGACCCTTATTCCCATTAAAGGTTGTTCTGAGACCCAGTTTCCAATGTGTGTTGGAAAGGCTCCCCACACCGCCAACAAGAAATTCCAGACACCTGCAGGGTGTCCCACAATTCAACTCAGTTCTGACATTATCAACCCAGAGACAACATCAGCTTCCACAGGCTTAGGGCTAAGTCCTACAAGACTGTCCCCTGCCTTCCCACATCAGATGCCAAGCATAAGCCAGGTTGTGACCAGTGCTCCTGACAGACTGGCTGTAAATTAGAGGTTCCCATGGTATCTTCTTCTTGGTCTGATTAGTTTGCTAGAGTGGCTCACAGAACTCAGAGAAACATGTCACTTAGTAGATTACTGGTTTATTACAAAAGGCTGTAACTCAGTAATAGCCAGATGGAAGGGATGCATAGGCTAAGATATGAGACAGGGCATGGAGCTTCTGTGTCCTTTTCAGGAATGCCACTATGCCCAGATCTCCATGTGTTCACCAACTCAGTTCTTCCAACCCTGTCCTTTTGAGTTTTTATGGAGGCTTCATTCATAGGCATGACTGATGAAATCATTGGCCATGGGCAGTTGTTTCAACCTCCAGCCCCAGCACTCTCTCTCCTCCCCAGGGGTAAGAGGTTGAGACTGGAAGTTCCAACCCTGGAGGCTGGCTCCTTTGGCAACCAGCCCCCATTCTTAGGCGCCTTCTGGAAATCATCTTATTAACATAACAAAGGATACCTTTATCACTCTCAACTCTCAGGAATTTCCAAAGGTTTGGGGAGCTGTGAGCCAGGAACAAGGATAAAGAACAAATATAAATTCATATTTATCTGTTATAATAAATCACAGTATCACAGCCCAACACCACACTCCCCATGGGGTCAGCTGTCCTTCAAGCACGCATGCAATCCAATTCTCTCTCTGTTCAATCCTGCTTCCCCCGTGTCCCTACCATGGCTGTTGATTCTAAGGGCACTTCCTGAAAATCATGTCAGAATCTGCTTCGTGGAGAACCCAAGTGGGCAATACTTCTTGAATCAATATTTTAAATCAACTATGGTCCTTGCTTTCTTGTATTAGAACATGACCTTCAAGAATATGTTACTGAAAAAAAAAAAAAGAATATGTTACTGACTGAAGGGGCACCTGGGTGGCTCAGTGTGTTAAGCCTCTGCCTTTAGCTCAGGTTATGATCTCAGGGTTCTGGGATTGAGCCCCACATCAGGCTCTCTGCTCGACGGGGCACCTGCTTCCCTCTCTCTCTCTCTCTGGCTGCCTCTCTGCCTGCTGGTGATCTCTCTGTCAAATAAGTAATAAATAAAATCTTAAAAAAAAAAAGAAAAAAAGAAGATGTTACTGGAGACTGCATTAAATAGAATAACATTGATAATAAAAATAGTGAAGACCTACCTAAGATTTACCCTGTGCCAGGCACAGTTGCAAAGATTCTATATGTATTATATAAGTGAGTAATATTATTAATCTTTTTCAGCTTGTGAATGATGGGAATGACAGGACAGTCAAATATCTTGCTCAAGGTCACACAGCTACTAAATGACTCCCAACCAGTGCAGCTCCAAACTGTGGTCTCTTTACCAATATCTTATACCTTTCCTTTAATTCTCTAGCATCTTAACAAATTTTACAGCATTGTTAGTAAGTATGGTGGAATTGCACGTTAGAAGCACTTATAGATAATAAATATCACCGTTTGTGAACCCCTACCACATGGAGCACTGCTCAAGGCTCTTTACAGCATCTAATTATTGTCATAATATCTTTGTGAATTTGGCCAGGCTTGGTTATTCTCATTTTACCAAAAAGAAAGTGACTCATGAGCAGATGGGACTTACCCAAAGCCAGAGCTTGTGACCAGCAGAGATATTCTCAAATCCATATTTCTGTCTCCAAGAGAAATTATCTCAAAGTTAACTTAGATAATAAAACTTGTCTAAACTATGTTTAATCTATGAACTATGAATTATACATAACCATCATTTTTAGTTGTTCCACCTTGGTCTCCAAACATCCCAGAAGTGTGGAAAAGAGCCTCTGTCCACTAGCACAGCTGGAGCTGTCATCGTGATCTAGAACTTTCTTTCATAAATCTGGGTTACTTGAACAGACTCATTCTCCAGGTATTCTTTTAGCCCTACCCCCCGCCACCAACAGTGCACAAGAGCATTGCCCAAATAAAAGGATCATATTCTTCATTTTCAAGTCCAAATACTGTGAATGAATCACATTATACGTGTGATTCTACTTTTAGGGTATTGATGAAAATGCCAGGAAATCCTAGTTCACATGTAGCATACTATGTCATAATCCAATCTTTAAAGACAAATTTAATATTTCTAAGAGACCACTGAGGCCATTCAGTTCAGCAAGCATTGGTCTCTCCTGTGGCTAAGGTAAGAGACTGGGAAGCTTTGGTAAGGAGAGTAAGGAGTTTTCCTTTAGGTCCCTTTTTTCATGGAGGTGGAATTATGTGAATTTGTCACCTTGGGAAATACAGGGTTATAAATTCCTCCTGACCATAAAAAAAAAAAAAAGCCCTCTGAATCATTTTTACTATAACCAGAGCAAGCTGTGAGGGGAGAATAGTGTGAACACAGAGCGGGCAATGCCAGCTTTTTGGCAACGGGAACAAACGGACAGAGGATAAGGACCTCTGCGAATCGCTCCTTGACTCGGGAAATGCACTCACTCTTTGTCTCTATTATTTGCTGCCTGACAATTGTTCCCAGCAGTGAAAGGCAAGCTCACCCTCTGGGAATGGGTTCAAATATAAATGACTGAGATTCTTGTCAAAGGTCCACTGTGGCTGACACCCCCTTCCTCCACCCCCCATCCCCTCAAGGGCACTTCATTTTCACTTTATTACTTTTTTCCCTCCAAGGGCAGGTTAAGGTCCAGGGAAAAAAATGCCATTATAAATGGAGGTTCTTGATTATAGGCCAAAATTTCTGCCCTATCTCACTTCCCACTCCCTTTACTTGCATTCTGCCTCTTTCAGGGGGTGCAGAAGCCCAGCCCCCTGCTGCGTGCCGGAGAGCGGCTTGGGTAATGGCTGCTGTAAGACCTTCCTTGGACAACCCCTAATGAACATGTACAAACCTGCAGAGTGTGCTTCATTGTCCATTTACTCTGCTTTCAACATGGCAGCTGACAGCCTCCCGTGCAGAGGGAAAGGAAAGCTATCACCGCCGAGCGCCGTAAAATGTTTACTTTACTTTCTGTGGAAGGCAGGTTCACTCATCCCACACTCTCTTCCATGATCTGGTGTTGTGAAAATGGCAGTCATTTGCCTTTCTCTGGAGAGTTAAAACAAAGAAACCACAGAGACAGCAGCCTCGCTTTTTAAAACCTCCCGAATAATAAAAATCATGGGATGCCTCACAAAAGGCATGACAAATCTCCTTGAAGTAACTCCTAATGATGCAATTCAACAGCCATTTAAAAATAATGGTTGATGCCTGATTGGGGAGACATGTACGACAGAAAAGATACGGCTGAAATGCTATGAAATAAGGTCTCGGCTCATTCATACTCGGCACGCTGAGCACTAAGGGCTGTGACTTTCTGCCGGGTAGAGGAACGATTTCCATGGTGGGAAGACTGAGAAAGGCAGCAGCTCCGCTGGGCATTGCAACAGCTGAGACTCAAAACCACACTTGAACTATATTATCTCACGTGTTCTTTAGGACAACCTTGTGAAGTCATAAGGCAGCTGTTAATATCCCCATTTCACAGAGGACAAACTGAGGTGCAGAGACATTCAGTTATTTCCCAGGTCCCCACAACTCGAGAGGGGCAGGGCTAGAACTCCAACACAAAGCTGCTTTCAAACTCGTGTGTTTTCCAGTCTCTGCATTGCATTTTAATGATAGCTCAAGTGCTGTGAGGATTTTGAGTTAAAATTAATTTTTTTCAGTGGGGCGCCTGGATGGCTCAGTCCTTTAAGCATCTGCCTTGGGCTTAGGACACAATTCCAGACTCCTGGGATGGAGCCCGCATCCCACTCCCTGCTGCGCTTGGAGTCTGCTTCTCCCTCTCCCTCTGCTCTTCCCCCTGTTCCTGCTCTCTCTCTCTTGCTCGCTCTCTCTCTCAAATAAAGAAACAAAATTATTTTTTTCTAGGTTATCTTAAACCTGCTTCCTTAAACTGTCTGAAATGAGAAGGTCTCTTTTCTTTGTCAGGCAAAACGAGGACTGTGTGGGTGTTGGTGTATTAGCATCAACATCCTTTTAAATGAGAAGCTGATTTACCAAACACTATTTAAACTAAAAACACCCCAAATGTGGCAATGTTCTCACCCTAACTATCACAGGTCATTTATGCAAGCATTTCATAGATACCTCTTTATTGCCAGTTTATAATTGGATTCACCAGAGACTTATTAACCTCTGGGAAGAGGCAAAAGTTTTGCACAAAAGCAAAACAAAGAAAAAATGTCCTCAACTCACTGGAAGTAAAATTGAAAGCAAAGATAAAATAAAAATAAAATTCACCTTATTCGCAGCACGTAAAAATCCGTTGTTTTGTTTTGTTTTGTTTTGTTTTAAATCAGATTTTTAGGACCCAGAGATATTAATCCAACAGGTCTCAATTAGATTCTAGAAACATTTCTCTGTGTGTGCTATTCTCATGTAGAATGCTCCCCAACCATACTTAGAAATACATTGATTGGACTGTGGGTAGGAGGGCGTGGGGAGAAAGTGGTTTTCCAGATAAGAGTTGCAATTTGGAATTTGCAAGATGAGACAAAGTAACCCTCCATGAGTACCTTTGAATGGGAGCATTGTTAGCAGTAATATATAATTAAGCTCTGCCTTCAGAAATCGTGGAGTGATAATAATTTAGTGGATAATAATTTGACTAGCTTCTGGTTTGATGTCTCTTCACTGCCGCTTACTATTTGTAGTTACAATAAAACCTCATGAATAAAAGCCATCAGTGGACTGAAGTGAACCTCTAAACTATTAAAAAATGATTTGTGAAAACAATTTGGTTTTTTTCTGACCATTAAGTTAGCAAAGGGTTTGTTTTTATGTTAATTTTCAGTACACGGAAGGCAAGCAACATCATATATTACCTGTTGGAACCAAATTTGGGTAATGTTTCCATCATTCTCGACAATAACTTAGAAATAATAACTAAGAGTTTTCAAAGTGGCCATATTTGGCTCATCAATACAGGTTTCAACCTAAGGAAAATGTAAATAGATTTATAAGCAAATATGCTTATGAAAGTAAAAATTTGGGGGGCGCCTAGGTGGCTCAGTCGGTTAAGTGGCTGCCTTCAGCTCGGGTCGTGATCCCAGGCTCCTGGGATCCAGTGCCCCATCCGGCTCCATGTTCAGCAGGGAGCCTGCTTCTCCCTCTCCCTGCTGCTGCTCCTGCTCGTGCTCTCTGACAAATAAATAAATAAAATCTTTAAGAAGAAGAAGAAGAAAAAGAAGAAAGAAAGTAAAAATTTTGGAACAATCTTAATGTCCACAAATAGGGAATTAAATAAGTAAATTATGATATATTCAAATGATAAAATATGTTAAATCTCTTTTAAAATGTCTTATAAGAGTTTAAAATAAAATGGAAAAATGCTTTTCATGAAGGGTTAATTCTTTAAAATCATCTTAAATTATCTATGGTATGACGTCCCAACTCGTTAAACAAACAAACAAAAAGCACCTAGAAAAGAGATCAGAAAGAAATATTTTGAAGTGTTTAAAACAATTCTCTTTGAAAGGTGAGATTGTGAATCATTGGTATTTAGTTTCTATACTTTCCAGGTTTTCCCATAGTAGAAAATATGTCTTTTGTAATTTTATAAGTAATTTTCTTAAAAGAACATTTTGCTTTCTATTTTTCTTAATTGGGGTATAACTGACATGTAACACATTAGTTTCAGGTGTCCAATATAATGATTTTATATTTGTAAATGTTGCAAAATGATCGCCACAGTAAGTGTACTTAACGTCTGTTTTGCTTCCTTTTTACTATAATATAGGCCACAGTTACAGATTTACTCCTAGATACACTAAAAAATAAAAAGAAAATACTGCTTCTTTACTTTTGTTGTCTCACAAAATGGCAGACGGTTTCCCTTAGAAGGATCCAGACACAGAGAGGACCCAAAGAGAAGCCAGTCTTGGTGTCACCTCATCTCAGAAGGGGGATTCATTACTTCATCTTAGAAGGAGCATTCATTACCTCTCTTACCTCTATTCATTACCTCTGTTCTATCTATTAATTCAGTGACTAAATTTAGCTGTCACTCAGGGGGAGTGGGCCCATACACCAGCATGAAGGCCAGGATGCAGTGACCACTGGGAGCCTTCTTAGAGGTTCTTGACCTCCGAAGAGTGCAAGAGTAAAGTCCCCAGTGGTAATGGGGGAAAAGGCGCTGCCTTCTGACAAGCAGAAAGCCTGGACAGTGACTTCCTCAATGGGTACTTCTCTATTGCGCATATAAAGGGTTATCGGTTACAAACACTCGAACTCACCCAATGTCTCTTTCAACTGAGCCCTGGCCCCCCATTGCCAATGCTGGAGGAGCTGCTACCCAGGGAGGGGAGCAGCTTTGTTTCCGGTATCTTCCATTGGAATTTGGAATGCATTTCCCTAGTGAAAAAAATTATAATAAATAATCAATGTGCTCCCAGGCCAATGACTGGAAGCCTACTTAACACGGACCTTAAACCTTTAAAACTTTAGAGGAACATGAACTTCAGAAAATACAATAACGCTATTTCAACAACATCAAATTTGATAATATAATTATTCTATGGGAAAATACATTTGGGGTTCTAAGCAACCGATTTACAAACAGACCTTAGGAGGATAATCAGAAGTTTATTTAATCAGTCCTTCACATATATGCACGTAATGTGGTTGTATGCCTTTTTGGAATAATTCCCAAGATAAATGCAGAAATTCTGAAGCCCATAAAATAATTAGGACAACGTTAATCAAACCCTAAAATAATTAATACTAGAAGGGTATTATTTAACAATAACAGTAACGGATTTTCCTGTCATGTGGAAAAGTAAGGTTATCCTATATCGTGGATTTCAGTTTGTTGTTTTAATGACAGTGATCATGTGAAATTACTAGTCTAGTAATGCGAGTGGACCTCTGCAATAAACCTCTCATTTATAAAGAAGGACTTGAGAGTATTACTATCATCGTTGCTAATTTACAGATCAATACCACAGAATGTGTTTGCCTATAATAGTGCCATGTGCACTATGAGGATTTAATAATTGATGAAAAGGTAATTTTGAACCTTAATAGTCCTGATAAATCCAATCCCAAATATAATACTGACTACACCAATTTTAGGACGTTTATGCTGTTTATATAACCAGTACCTTAATAAGATGTACATTTTTTGCCTTAGTATGAAGTTTCCCTCCCTCCTTTCCTGCCTTCATTTCTTTCTCTTCTTTCCTACAGCTCCCAGCTAAGATACCTACACACTGAAAACAAGTCTGCAAATATAAGTCATAATCCCCTCTTTACTGACTGGCATGGAAGAGCAATAACAAAGGGGTGACATTTTTCTTTTGCCTATAGCTTTACAGTAGTCACTCGACCTACAGCACCTATGATCCAAACTTTATTTCAGAAGTAGGTTATTTTGAGGGCAAACATGGTGTTGCATCTCCCTTAAGGAATTTGTTAAAGATAAATCTATCAAGCTTATTTGAGTTCTTACCAACTGTCTTAACCTCAAGTGTATGTTTTTTCTTCCTTTTTTCCTCTTTGGATCTAGCAACACATTCTATTCCATAGAGATCTCTAAAATGAAATATTCATATTTTCGTATTTCTCCCAGCCCAGGTAGACAGTTATGATACATGAACAAATGAAAAAATTTTGTGTTTTCAATTTTTTTGTGAACAGTGAATTTGCTTGTTGTGGGTATGTTTGTGTGCATGTGTGCATATCAATACACTTATTAGAATTATTCTATTCTAAGTTATTCCCTTTGTCGTGGCACTTAATCCTACTGCAGTTGTTTAAATTGTTCTATTATTCCCAGAGGTTGTGATAGATAGTTTGAATCGGCAAATACTTACTGAGTTCCCGTACAGGCAGGCACTATTCTCAATCTTGGAGTGAATGAGCGAATGAGGGGTTCTCTGCACGCATCCAACTTTCAGTCTGATGAAGATGGACATTACTTTGGTACTCGCACAAAGGTCTTTTCATAGGCTCTCACTTTTTTTAAGGCTATAAAGACATCTGCATAAATCAATTTCTAAACTTATAAAGCATGAGGAATCTCCAGTCTTCCAGGGAGAAGGTATGATAGAATTTAGAATTGGATTTTTGCATTTTCCATCTTTCTTCCTCCGCCAGCCATTAAGTGTGGGAGCTACTAAAGGCTCAGTCTGGGAGACTCTCTATCTACTGACTCCTCACCTTCTTCCCCGGGCAATTTTATCATGCATGTCTGGTGGCTATAATTATCATGTATAGAAAGGTGACACCCGCGTTTATATATTACTCTTTTGAACTAGGTTTCTTTGGATTAGATTGATATATCCAACTTGACATTAGGCTTCTTCCCTTGGGATATCTTTAAATCATCAGAGTACTTAGGATCTGTGTCTGCTATATACATCCTGACAAACTGGTCTTCTTGCACAGCTCCAGTTCCTAAATAAAGATACTCCTTGTTTGCAAGTTTTTCAGATCTGAGTTTAAATGTCACCTTCCCAGGACAGCCTTACCTCAGACCCTTTCCCGTCATTACCTTCTTTCATAGCACCCTATGTTTCACTTTTATTGTATTTAATACAAGTTATGTATTTATGTGGATATTAATATTTTAACACAATATGTAAAGATTATTATGAACCTCAGGAGTTATAGTATAACTACTATAATATCTCAACAGTTCTTAGAATAGACACTCAAGAAAAATGGTAAATGCATAAATGAGTAGAACTGGGAAATTTCCCAGTTACCCGGATTCAAATGCTGCTGGAATAAAGAGAAGAGTTGCTAGATCCTTGCACTCCTTAGCAAGTAGAAGAGGTCATGTTGAGTCATAAAGGAGTCTGGCACAATCAAGAGAGTATAAAGGGATAGTTAGCAAGTGTGACACTATCAAATGGACGTTGTAAGGGCAATTTTGAGGACTCACACTTGTCTTCCAGAAGATACAGCATTGTCCATTCTGAAAACTTTTTTGGCTGGTCCTTTGGGTTATTGGAAATAATAGGAAGTAAGGATTTTTCTCCAGTTGCCAACAGGGCCCACTGTTAGAAATTCCTCACTCTGTCTTGCTGCTCCCTCAGAAGCTATTGGAAGATCGAGAGCAGTTGCCATCGCTGACAGGGACAGCCATGGAATTTTCCTTTCACCACGTGCTATTGAGAGGAGCTGCAAGGAGGAGTCATTATCACTGGAATGGTCACCAAAAGCCTGCCCCAGAAGGCACAGCTGAGGGAAATTACTGCCAAGACACACTGCTGGGTGCCATCCTTCCTGCAAAATAGAAGGAAACATGAGAACGTGAGAAAGGGGGAACCATGAAGTGCTTATCTGCCCCTGACTTGGTGGGCATTTTCCTCTTGACCTGCAGGACAAGATTTTAGTACTTTCAACATATTCTATTTTTCAAATAAACCTGATGACAATTGAGGGCTAGAAAACCTGGAGAAGAGTTCACACATCTTGGAGGGATACTGAACAAGAAACTAGCTCTTAGAATCACAATTGAAGGTACACCTCAGAAAATAATGAAATGAAGTAAAAGTTTCTCGGTCAAAATGGGAGGAAAGGGATTAAAGGGACTCTGGGCATTAGTTCTGTAAATGTAAGGCTCTCTCCTATCCACCACATAACCCCAAAAAGTCCTAGTCTAAAAAAATTAATGAGTGAATGGGTGAAAAAAAAATAAGTGAATGAATAAATGGATGTTTCCTACTTATCTTTTTTTTTTAAAGATTTTATTTATTTGACAGAGAGAGATCACAAGTAGGCAGAGAGAGAGGAGGAAGCAGGCTCCCTGCCCAGCAGAGAGCCTGACGCGGGACTTGATCCCAGAACCCCGAGATCATAACCTGAGCCAAAGGCAGAGGCTTAACCACTGAGCCACCCAGGCGCCCCTTAAAATAAATTCAATAAGAATATAACACATGATTTATTTTAAGTCAGTATAAATTGTGGAAATGTAATGAACAAGACATGAATTTCTTATATACAATATATATTTCTCAAAATAGAGGACACATTCTATGTTTCTATGGTTTTACATAGTAAAACAATAATTTCTGTTTTTAGTCTTCATATAAAATCTAAAGATTGATGGCAGAGTCTTCGTAAAGCCTTTTATTTAACATTGCTCACATGGAATCACTGAAAATTTAAAAAGAAAATAAATTAGGGACACCTGGGTGGCTCAGTCACTAAGAATCTGCCTTTGGCTCAGGTCATGATCTCAGGGTCCTCTGATTGAGTCCCACATCAGGCTCCTTGCTTGGCAGGGACCCTGCTTCTCTCTCTCCCTCTGCCTGCCACTCTTTCTGCTTATGCCCTCTCTCTCTATCTGTCAAATAAATAAATAAAATCTTAAAAAAAAGAGAGAGAGAGAGAGAAAATTTGATGCATCATGCAGGTGTGACTTGGAATGTGGTGAGGGAGAAGGGAACCATATACTAACCCAAATTGTTTAAAATCTCTAAGGATTTAGGAAAAAATCTCACTTAAGTCCTTCCTGGAATGGCGCTACCCCCCAAAATTTTTCTTCTTTCTACTACACAATGCATGCTTCGGGATGACTCCATCATCCCTTACAACCTCAGAGCATCCACTTCTGGTATAGAGGGAAAGAGGATGTAGTAGAGCACATAGGAAAAGTGACAATTTTGCCATACAGTGTGGTGACAGGTTGGCTGTGTTGGTTGTATTGCCAATCAAACTGGATTTTAATCCTGGCTTAATTATTTACAAAATTTATAGCAATAGATAAATTAATAGACGTCAGTCAAACTTCACTATTTCCCTTCAGTAAACTGGGTGTAATCATGCCTACCACAGGATTACCTAGTGTGGTAGACAGAGTCTAAGGTGGTGCCCATGATTCCTACTGCTGGTTTTCATGCCCTTGTATGATCTCCTCCCCTTGAGTACGGCAGGATCTGTGTATTAGTCTCCTTGGGCTGATTAAAAAAAAAAAAGAAAATACCATAGATTGGATGACTTAAACAACGGACATTAATTTCTCACAGTTCTGAGGCTAGGAGTCAAATTTCAAATTTCAAGGTACTGGCAGATTCCGTGTCTGGGAAGGGGCTCTTCCTGGCTTGCTGAGGTCTACCTTCTTGTTGTATCCTCACATGGCAGAGAGAGACAGAGAGCTCTGGTCTTTCTTCCTCTTCTTATAGGGACACTGATCTCATCATGAGAAAGCATTCTCATGACCTCATCTAAACCTAATCACCTTCCAGAGTTTCTACCTCCAAATACCATCATATGAGGCTCAACGGGTAAAGTATCTATTTGCAAGCTCAGTTGGGTTTTTGGGAAAGTTTAGTCCCATGCTATTGTAGGACTGAGGGTTTCAGTTTTTACTGGCTGTTGGCTGAAGGCCACCCATAGTTTCCACATAAGGCTTCCCAACATAGCACTCGCTTCCTCAAAACAAGCATGAGAGAAATTCCAGCAAGATGTGTGTTACTATTTTATCCAACATAATCTCACAATCACATACAGGTAATCATGTATATTCACTACCCTTATTGTATCCTCTTAGAGGCAAGTCACTGATTTTATAGCCAGAGTGTTAATGTCCCTCTGAAATTTACATGTTGAAGCCCCAACCCTTAGTGTGATCTGATCATGGTCGTGAATGATCTCTAGGACTCCAGGGCAGCACCTTGTATTCAAAGGCTTTTACTCTCCCCGGACCACCCAGCCACATATGTAATTGCCCAAAATTAGGACCTTACAAGGTGACTAACTAGCTAATCAGATAGACTAACTTATGCTAATAGCTTACTGCATTCTGCCACACAGGTGACATATTTGGTTTGTGGAGGAAAAAAAAAATTATGAGGGAGAATATCTTCCAGATTTATATTCCTAATATAATTTTTATGTTTTTGCTTTATGGAAACCTGTTTTCCAAAGCAGACTCTGCCAAATGCCCTATATAGCATTAGCAAAGTAATTTAAACTTTTCACAAAATATGGGGAGAAGATTCAATGACTTCCAATATCCTCTCCAGCTCTATGTTTTCATGCTTTTGTTTTATTCTTTCCTCAGTAGTCTCCAATGACTTCTTACTAGTTGCCAAAAGTGCTAGCCAAGCGTTTAAGAACCTACAGAATCTGGCCCCAATTTTCCTTTCTAGGTATATTCACTGTACATCTCATATTTAAGTCAAACTTTCTTACTCAAATATTCCATATGCATTCCTTTCCTGAATCTTTTGCCTCTTCTTCAATGCATTTCCTGGTCCCACCTTTCTTCAAGCCAAGAGCTGTTTCCCCCAACTCCATGATATATTCCAATCCTCCTCAGCCCATATCCTACTCTAACATCCTGTAAAAACTCATCCACGCATTCAGTTGGCCCTTGGACTGTTTCCTATGAGTAGCTCTGAATAAATTACAAACTTTTCAAGCACAGAAAATACCTTCTGTATTTTTATATCTCCCACAAGAGTATAATTAAAACTACTTGGAAGTTATAAAAATCTCATTAAGTGAATATAACCCCAAAAGATTAAAATGAATGATAAATTTGGGTCAGCAATGTGGGTTAGAGGGGAAGTTCTGGAAAGTCTTATATATATATATATATACTCATAAGCAAATTCTTAGGACTTGCTCTCCTAACAGAGACTGCTTCTATATCCTATACTCATCACATTGGAATATCCTAAATTTTCCCATCTCCCAACTTGTTCCTTTCACCTAGAATGTCTTTCCCTGTTCTAGAATTACTTATGGAAACCCTCCCTAGAATTCAAGACCAACCTAAATGTCTTCTTCCACTGACCTTCCTAGTTGGAATTAACTTCTCTCTCCCCATTGTTTCTTTCTTAGTTTCTTTGTACATCTTCTATGGTATTGAATTATAGTTGGTTCTATTGTCTCTGTAAGTCACCATGATGAGATTGTAGGCTCCTCAAGAATGGGAACTGCTGGGGCACCTGGGTGGCTCAGTGGGTTAAAGCCTCTGCCTTTGGCTCAGGTCATGGTCCCAGGGTCCTGGGATCGAGCCCCGCATCAGGCTCTCTGCTCAGTGGCAGAGCCTGCTTCCTCCTCTCTCTCTGCCTGCCTCTCTGCCTACTTGTGATCTCTTGTCTGTCAAATAAATAAATAAAATCTTTAGGAAGAAAAAAAAAAAGGATGAGAACTGCTCCTGTATGTGATTCATATATCTTTCTGAATACCAGGACAGACACTTCAATAATAGGAGCTAAAATAATCTTTATTAAGTTAATTTGGGAAAAAGGCTCCAGAAAATCTAGTCTGCCTTATACTAATAGAGGTTGATACCTCACTGTGCTCTCTTCTAAAAGAAACTGTGTTCTAAATTTGAGCCAAACTATGTTTTATTTCAAACAAAAGCAAACAAACAGCTCAGGAACCAATGATCTGTCCCTCATCCTAACTGGAATCAAGGTCAGGAAATCTCACTGGAACTTTCTGTTTACTGGTTCTATCATCTTATCTTGGGCCATCTCCTAAGGGTCTTGGAATATTAATTATAAATTCCTCTCCAGACTTTGCAGCTCTGGCATATCTGCTTTTAAGCATATCTGCTCTGGCATATCTGGCATATCACTAGTCATATTCATGCCATTTCTACCGACATTCCTGAATTTCCTCCCTAGGTAACATTTCATTTTGGGGCAGCTCTGCTTTCCCAAGGCCACCGTCTCATGCTGAGCTCTGCAGCCTAGTGATTAGGCATCTTTGTTATTGCTAAATTGCCTCTTCCTCAGAGAGGCCTGGCCCTTGATTGGCAGCAAGCTTCCCACTGGCTGTGGTGCCACAATGATGCCTCAGTTTGTTTTCAGTCTGCATCTCTGGTGGGCTGAGTCCAACAAAGCCTTTCCTCACCAGCCGACCCCCCCGCCCCCCCGCACAGAGTTCCATGCTGTAGTGCTCACCACTGAGAGTTGACCTCTCTCTCCGAGGGCTCTGTTTCTAAAACAATCTTGTTCTTCTTTTCATTTACTAAAAACTGCTTCCCCGGTTACATTATTATCTTTACCTATAGTCAGTTTCTAATCAACGTATGGGGTCCTTCCCACTGGTTCTTAATGATTTTGTACCATCCTTCTTCTGACCGATGCCTGGCATTGTTACTTTCTCTGATGAGTGATTAGAATGATTCACAATCGAAATCAGATACAGCCCAAAAGAGCCAGGTAGATCAGTCTAACAAAATCAGGAATAAATTTGGGGAAAACTAGGAAAACCAATGTTTTAGTATAATCTCACACAAAGACCATACATCCCCACAAACTTTTGAATTATTTAAAATATCATATTATAGAGGTGCTTCTTTTCCAATCTTCCTACTTTGGGGAGGTTTTCTATAGCCATGCTTTAAAAGGAGAGAAGAAAAGTCAATGCAAAGTCAAGAGGACTCCAGAAGTCAGGACTATAACTGCAAGGCTGAACATCACTGTTGTTATTCACTTCCTAGAAATAGGAAGCCATCTCGTTCTCTCGTTCTCTTTGTAGACTGATACGACATGAAGGTTCATTGACTATGGTGTCTCCCCCTCTACCTGGCTTTACAACAGCTTCGAATTAAGAGCAGGGAGTACAGAGGGACAATAAAGTGTCCAACCTCATCAGCATTTGGCTGTTTTATTCTTTATGGTGAAGTGGATTCCAGTGGATTTTTTCTTTTTTTCTTTTTTTTTTTTTTGGCCAAGTCTATTTTTGAGAAACCACTTTCACAGCTTTTGCAAGAAAATGTCACTCTGCTTCTGATGCTGGCAAGGGGGAATCTAATTTCATTACAGTTAAGTGCCTGACTCCCCATTACCCTCCATAATAGCATAACATGGTATATTATAGGGCTTTAATAAATAGGAAGGATGTGGGTTGTAGCACATTTTAGTAGAAACCAAATTACTTTGGGCCACACATCTGCCTCTTCAGTTCATCCTATTTGCCACCGTTTCACAACCTAATTACAGGATTTTCTGAAAATTGCTGTCCGGCAGTAACTGGATGACCTGCTTTATGTAGCAGACACAGGCAGCTCCCCTGGCTTCAGTCTTCATCGCTGTCACCATGTAATTGCATTGGACTTCCATGTTAATCCCCGTAGGCGGGAAGTAAATGAAATATTATAATTACCTTTTATCCCCTTTCCCCTGAAGCCTAGATTAGGGCAGTGTGTGTCCAAAGGAGAGAAGAGGGGGACTGCCTTTAAGAGTGTTACTGATGATCTGATCAAAGGCAAATAGTCGGTCTCATCCCCAGCTTTTTGGCTGAACACAAGCCACATCATTAGCCATACGTCTCATTCACTTAACAAAGTGTAAGGCCCCCGTCTGTTTAAATCAGGATCACTGTGGGACACATCGGAGGGATCCTGGAGAAAAGGCCTATTATATCAATATATATGTGCAAGGCATAGGCATTTGAAAGGATAGCTCAAGGAAAAGGACAGAAGAACAGAGCTTAAAGAGAGAATGGGCATTTCTAAACTATCCTTAAAAAATATATACAAAAGCTCACTGCTCCTCTTTTTGAGACAATTTTATTGGGGCCACTTAATCAAGAAACCTAAGAGTGATCTGAGTTTTTGAAGAAGTGCATGAATGTGGGGCTATAGTTCTCTAGGCTTTTAGCAAGGGCTTTTAAAAATCCAATGACTCTTTAATGAATGGGATAAAAGCAATTCTCTGAATCTAAGTTCTACTCATGAGCCTGTTAAGAAGTATAAAAATAATCCTTAATAAAGCAAATCTTGACTCTGAGGAAGGAAATGGCTCTTCACTGTGTTTCATTTGCCTTTGGTAGAGGTGGGTTGAGTGTAACTGGAGACTAATCACTGGTGACCTATTGTCTCTGATTACTCAGCAGGAGATTCTTTGAAAATACAAAAAGAATGAAGTTCACTTAATTTCTACTTCCCTCCTGAAGAGTTCCAAGCTGGAACAAGAGTCTGTGTCCTTGAGAAGTATCTTTTGAGTTGCACTTTATGGAAATTATATTGTATAGATCTCATTTCCCAAAATGCATCTTCCAATGGCTCAGCAAAAGCATGAAGAAAAAGAGGTGACATTTCCTCTAGCCAGGTGACTCCTCTGAAAAAGAAACAATTCTTATCATTTTTAAAGTATAATGCTCACCGAGTATTAAGTTATTTGTCGGTTTTATATTTATGGTGTGTCAACTTTGGTACTATGATCCGAGCTAGGGACACAGGGATATACGACACAGGAAAAATAAACAATGAATCTCCTCTCATGGAGTTTGTACTCCAGTAGGAAGCCATCCAGAAAAGTAAATATAGCATGCCAAACAAACATGTGAGCAGATGTAAAGCAAGGTAGGCAGATAGTGTGGATAGAGGAGTTGGGGAGTTCTTCTCAGTAGAGTGGTCAGGAAGTCTTCTCTCCTATGATATCACTTGAGAAGGAACCTGGAGTGATGAGCAAATCATGCCAATTAACACTGTGTACAGGTTTCTAAGGAAACCTTGGCTGGAATATATTTGGGTGTTCTAGAAACAGCATAGAGGCCAGTGTGACTAGAGCAGAATGAGCAAGGAGGAAAGGGAGATGGTAGAAGATAAAATCAGAGAGTGAGCTGGCATCCAGGACATGAAGAGCTTTATGGGCCAGTGTGATGGCTGTGGGCTTTCTGTGAGTGACAGGAGAGGCTACTAGAGGGTTTGAGCAGAAAGCTAACATGCTCTGACTGACACTCCAGGAGGTCCTCTGACTGCCATGGGAAAAATGAGTTGTAGGGTGGGGAAGGGCATGAGAAGACTAAGACCAACCAAGAGAAGATGAAGGCATATACTGGGCCCTCTCTAGAATGTCATTTTGTAACCCCCAGAATGAAATTGTTGACTCAAGCAAGGATTGCCATTTGTTGTCAAATATCAGGTGAATGATTGATAGAAAACTAGCTACTAGCTATTCACCTGGGGCCAAAGCAAGGCTACACAGATGTCTTTCTGGTCACAAGGGGGAAAATATAACTCCACCATTAAGAAATCATGCTATCACATCTCTAACACAGAAGTCAAACTGAACTTGGTAGGTCAACCATGTGTCTCTTCCTATGATGCAGTGAGAAATACACAGAGGGTACCATAACTGAAAATGTCTAAATGTAATATAATCAATTCCTTAAATCTAACTTCCAGGGAATAGAGAAATAGGCTAAACAGTATAAGAGGCTACAAAGCAAACACAGAAGGTGGGAAATTCTACAGGGCAGAAGATCCAATTCTCTTCGGTAAGTCAGAGTGATGAGAAAGGAAATATTCTATTAAAAAAAAAAAAGGATGAAGAAATATATCCAGATGCCAAGGGTGGAACTAGATTGAATCCTGGTTTGAACAAATCAGCCATATAAGCTATTTTGAGTGTAGATATTTAAATAAGAATAGGATGCTAGATTCTATTTAGGCTTTATTATTAATTCTGTTAAGAAAAACAGTGCTATTTTTTACTTTGTTGGAATGTTTTTTTCTCTTCAAAGATGCATATCTTGATATTTAGGGATGAACTGGAAAGTTACCTGTAAGTTACTTAAAAATCCTCAGCATAAAAAGTAAGCTTAACAATAAAGATGTTTTTTCTACACTTGGCCTAGATCCCAATGGCCAGCCCAATACTGTTTGTTCTGGGGCCATGTGGCAGACAGAAAATCAGAGTAGAAACAGATAGTTGGTGCAGTTGAGGTTCAAATATCTTATGTTAGCATATCTTACAGAAACATCTGACCATGTGAACAGGAACTCAGAAGGTGCCCTGCAAAGTGGGGGCACTGCAAACTAAGCTTGCCATCTTCAAAGGAAGCCTCCCTCTGGTGAAATCACATGAAAACACCTGTAATGTGTGAAGAAGACTTACTATGAGCCTGGCAGACTTCCTGTGTGGAGAAGCCCATGATTATGGAAGAGTGTGATGAAAAAAAGCTTAGAAAGCAGACCAAACAGCCAAGCTATGTGCTGTTTCTGATCACTCCCAAGGTGTCTCCTCTTCAGTAGACTGCATCCCAGAAAGCTGATCCAGAACAGAGAGACCCCACTCAAGGATGAGCAAGCTGATAGGAACCTCTTGACTGAGAATCCAAGATAATGCAAGATAACACAAGAGAAAGTTTTAACAAGGCAAACAAAAAATATATGTAGAAAAAATAAGCCCCGCAAGAAAAGAACAAATCAATCTCAATGAAATCAAAGAAAGTATTACGTCTTGGGGGGGAGGAGGGCAAAACAAAACAAAAAACAAACAAACAAACAAAAACAACTACAAACTCCAAAGGTTCAAAAAGAAGGAGATAAAAGTTGAGCTGGGCTGGGGCGCTTGGGTGGCTCAGTGGGTTAAAGCCTCTGCCTTTGGCTCAGGTCATGATCCCAGGGTCCTGGGATCGAGCCCCACGTCAGGCTTTCTGCTCAGCGGGGAGCCTGCTTCCCCCTCTCTCTCTCTGCCTGCCTCTCTCCTACTGGTGATCTGTCTGTCAAATAAATAAATAAAATCTTTGAGGAAAAAAAAAAAGTTGAGCTGGAAGTGGTCAGAAATAAAAAAACGTTAATAAAAGAAGAGAAAACGCAGTCAAAGATAGTATCAATTAGGACTCCTTTGTTGGAAGCAATAGAAATGGACTCTGCCTAACTTAAAAAGGAAATTTAATAATAGGATATGGAGGAGCTCCCAAGATCACAAGGAAGGCTAAAGACCACGCACAGAGGGGCACATGGCTGGCTCAGTTGGAAGAGCATGTGACCCTGATCTCAGGATTATGAATTCAAGCCCCACATTGGGTGTAGAGATTACTTAGATAAATAATTTTTTTAAAAGATTACATACAAGAACAGGAAGCTCCAGAAGGCCTTGTTGAAGGAACGTTTTCATAGTGTTACCTGGTGCCACCCCTGAATACATAAATGAAAGACAATTTTCTACCCCCACCCTAGCTCAAGATTCAGGATACTAACTAGGACATTACATACCTTGCCTCTTGGCTGTACCAAGGAAGTCTGTGAAGAGCTTTAGTATGAGGAGCCCACAGAGTTCTTTTCCACATCTCTAGTATGAGGCACGAATATTTTCCATCTCCCCAACTCCTGCACAAAACAAGGGAGAAGCAATTCTTCAAAGGGAGATGATGGTGTTGTTAATTAAGAGAAGTGAATGTTTCAATGCCAAAAATTACTAACTCTCCACTACAGGAACATGACAGACAGGTGTTAGGGGAAAACAAAGAGAAAGAATAAAAAGTTAAAAAAAAAAAAAAAAAAGAGCTTGGAAAGAAAAGGACAACAGAGATCAAATATAAATATATTCAAGTGTTTGCTCCTGAGATCCAGAAATGATTACTGAAGATGATAGTATAAGAATGAGTGAAATATGCTTATCTCCATAATCCACTATCACTCCATTCTTGGCAGGTTTTTATATACTGAGCTGAGGTGAAGATGGTGCCAAATTTTCCAGTTAACTTGTCCAACAATAAGTGAACACAGAAATGCTGTAAATGCTGTGTAGCCTGAGAAGTATCTTCTTCATATATCTCAAAAAAGCATTTTATAGTAAGCCTGGTCAGTGAAGCTTCTCAGTAAAACAGAGATCCAGGGGTGCCTGAGTGGCTCAGTCCATTAGGAGTCTGGCTTCCCCTCGGGTCCTGATCTCAGGGTCCATAATCTCTGAGCCCATGTCAGGCTCCCTGCTCAGAGGGGATTCTGCTTCTCCCTCTCCTTCTGCCTCTTTTGCCCAACTTGTTCTCTCTCTCTCTCTTTCACTCTCTCTCTCTCAAGTAATAAATTAAAGAAAAAAACAGAGCTCCAGAGAAAAGCAGTACTGATGAATCTTGTTAATTTTTCATTCGTTTGTTATCCAGATCGAGTTCATCTATAATAGGCAAATTAGTTTCACATATTCACCTGAGCCACCCTGAGTCATTGGGCTGATCTGATTGTAAAAGCTAAAGAGAAAACAGAAATAAATCCATGTTAACTACTTCTATTTTTTTTTCCAAGATTTTATTTATTTGGATGCCTGGGTGGCTCAGTTGGTTAAACATCTGCCTTCTGCTCAGGTCATGATCCTCGGGTCCTGGGATCATGTCCCGCCTTGGGCAAGGAGCCTGCTTCTCCCTCTGCCTGACTCTCCCCCTGCTTATGCTCTCTCTCTGACCAAAAAAAAAAAAAAAAAAGTAAGATCTTTTAAAAAAGTTATTTATTTATTTGAGAGTGAGAGAAAGCATAAGCCAGGGGAGGGGGAAGAACTCCCTGCTGAGCAAGGAGCCCAATGCAGGACTGGATCCCAGGACCCCTTGGGATCATGACCCAAGCTGAAGGCAGATGCTTAACCAACTGAACCCCCCCGGCGCCCTCCATGTAACAACTTTTTGTTGCTGTTATTTCAAATTAGAGCTTAGCAGGAGAAAGAAAATACTTTTAGCTTTTAATTCTGTTTTTTTTTCCCTATAAAAAAAAATTGAAGAGACATGCAAAGACAGCAATAAGGAGATACAAACAACATCTTCATGGCCTAACACAGCATGGAAGGAGGTTTGACATGGCTAATGTTAACAGCTAATCTGAATATTTAAAATAGAAAAAGAACTGACCCAAGTATTCGAATTATCGAAATTATCTGATCATATCATCAGATAAATATAGAGCGAGGGAACCCTAGGTGCTTTAGCCTTAAAACAGCTACTGAGACCCTCTGAGGATTGGTACATAAAAAACAAAATATCTAGGGCGCCTGGGTGGTTCAGTTGGTTAAGCGGCTGCCTTCGGTTCAGGTCATGATCCTGGAGTCCTGGGATCGAGTCCTGCATCAGGCTCTCTGCTTATCAGGGTGTCTGCTTCTCCTTCTGACCCTCCCCTTCTCATGCTCTCTCTCATTCTCTCTCGCTCAAATAAATAAAATCTTTAAAAAAGGGGCACCTGGGTGGCTCAGTGGGTTAAAGCCTCTGCCTTCGGCTCGGGTCATGATCCCAGAGTCCTGGGATGGAGCCCCACATCGGGCTCTCTGCTCAGCGGGGAGCCTGCTTCCCCCTCTCTCTCTGCCTGCCTCTCTGCCTACTTGTGATCTCTGTCTTTCAAATAAATAAATAAAATCTTTGAAAAAATAAAAATAAAATCTTTAAAAAAATAAAACAAAAAATATCTAAACATGTATAACTGAGACTTTTTTTCACTTTTTAAATTTTTAACTAGTTCTTAATAACAGTCTTATTGAGGTAGAACTGATATCCAAAAAAAATAAAAACCCCTGCATGTATGTAATATATACAGTTTGATGAATTTGGACGTAGCACAGGTAATCCTTCATCAATGACTTGAGTAGGTTTTGCCATCTCTGGATAGCAGAGCTCTTAAGAATAGAGGATCCCAAGCCAGACTGGGCTCGCACATGGTTCACTGTCCCACTCCTTATGGTCAAACCACTCTGTGCTTTGTGTTCTTCATGGGGTTATTACAAGAATGAAATAAAATAAAACATGTAAGGCAATGAAAACAATACCTGAGGCTGGCATTATTTAATCAATGCTATCAGCTATTTTTATTGTCATTAAATATCAGGAATGGATAAAACCATAATAATAAAAGCAATCATTCATTATCTTGAAAGGCAGACCTTAAAACAGACCAGGTTTGAATATTACAAGGCTCCTTTAGTCCTTTACAATGTGTGCCTTCCATTTGACACTTCCGTGTAGGTTCTGTACATATTTCTGGGTTCACATAAATTGTTCGCCGGTGAGACTAACCAACTTGAGGTCAGATCTTACCTCTTACTCAAATGCTCATGAACTGCAGCATATTATACTAAGTAATATGGAATTCGTGTTTTCATTTTGCTCAAGAGATGTGAAATCAGACAACTCTTGGGGTTTTTTTTTGTTTGTTTTTGGTTTTTTGTTTTTGTTTTTTAAGATTTTTATTTATTTACTTGACAGACAGAGATCACAAGTAGGCAGAGAGGCAGGCAGAGAGAAAGAGGAGGAAGCAGGCTCCCCGCTGAGCAGAGAGCCTGATGCAGGGCTCCATCCCAGGACCCTGGGATCATGACCTGAGCCAAAGGCAGAAGTTTAACCCACTGAGCCACCCAGGCACCCCTCGGTTTTTAAGAAAGTCTAGTAGAAGAATAATGAGCAAAACTTGTATCTGATTGTTTTCAAATGCATCAAATGCATTAAGATGAAATTCATTGGTGGATCCTGTCAAACTTTACTTCACAATGAAAAAGCAGATTGAATCAGGTTAAATTTCCCCAGCCTTTAACTTAAATAAAAAAAAAAAAATTAGCCTCCATGACTCACAACCCCTGTTTTTTTGTCTCAAAAGAAAATGTCCTGTGGAGGTATATCATAATATCTGTGTTATATAAGCAGATGTTCTATGAAGAAGGGCTACAGAAACCAGGAGAAGTAATAAATATGCATACAAAGTACACTCTATTTTACTCTAGTCTTTAAAAATGAAGTAAGGAAAGATTTTCCTAAATTATTTATAAGGAAAGGAGAGATGTAAATGATGCCTAAAACTGTTATTCACATAGAGCAGTTAAAACCAAATCACATCAATGAGGCTCGAACCACTGGTATTGTACTAAGCCATTAGCGGATTATACAGGTGATTTTTCTACTGTTACTTAGCAGTAGGTACTTACCAATTTGGAAGTGATCTTTCCCTGATGATGTTGACTGTTTTTGCTCAGCAATTGCAACACTTAGTTGAATACAGAATACCATAAGGCCTCTTCATATATAAATGTCACTCTGCCCATCAGCAATAATGGTGACATCAGGAAAGACTGTCTACAGCTCAAGGCATCATGTTTAGCTTGCAAAAGAGAAACTTGGAGACTATTTTCTTTCATGACAAATGGAGACTGTGTTCTTCAAAATGATTGATAGGGCATGTAAACCAATCTTTATAAACTTCATTTAGCAGAGGAAATATTCTAGAATCCACTGAAATGCACAGAGTCAGATGAGATTTAAGGAGAAGCTGGTGAAAAATATACTTCCTCTTTCATCTATAGAATATGCCTAAACTTGCTTGTTTCTGAAACTCTGACAAGCTTCCCAGTGGGTACTGCATGACCTGGCTTTTGTGTGTGTGTGTATGTGTGTGTGTGTGTGTGTGTGTGTGTTTCCTGTCATTCAACCCCATTTCAAAACATCTGCTCAACAGAGGCTCTCACCTCCTGGATGTTTCCAGATATAGTTCAGTAGTACCTGAATAAGCCAAATAAGCCAACGATGGTTACCATGGTGAGATCAATGTTGTGTTCAAATTTCATAGGAAGAGAGACAAGGTGAAAATTCCACTGAAGAGGAAGGTTGGTGGCATGTCTACCATAGATTTTGAACTTTCGATCAGTCCTACCAATGAGCTCTATCTTCCTGACTTAGAGATACTCCCACATGCTTTCTTCTCAGACTCTATCACTTTGCTTGTTCTTACTGCCTTACTAAAACCACATGGTAATCCAACCACACTACTCTGTCAATACTTTCTGCCCTCTCTTAGCCAGTGTCTTAATCAGTCCGGCTGCTATAACTAAATACCACAGACTGGGTGGCTTATAAACACCAGAAATTTATTTCTCACAGATCTGGGGCTGGGAAGTCCAATGTTAAGGCACCAATATGGTCACCTCCTGGTCAGAGTCAGAACACCTGTCTGTGTCCTACATGGTAGAAGGGCAGGGATCTCTCTGGATCCTCTTTTATAAGGAACTAACCCAATTCATGAAGGCTCCACCCTCATGACTTAACCCTCCCAAAGACCACACTTCCTAATACCATCCTCTCTGAAGGTTAGGATTTCAACATATGAATTGGGATGTGGGGGCAGCTGGAGGGGGGGTGGACACATTTAGACCATAGCATCCAGCATCATAAATAAGCAGAATGGAACTCACTTAGTAAGCTGTGAGATGGTTTAGAGTGTTGGAGAAACCCTAAGGAAGAAAGAAGGAAAAGAACCATTGCAAGTACCAGAATGATTTGCCAAATTAGATAAGAATGCTGTGTTCATATTTAGAAGGTGGCAATTCTGTGTGGGTCCATTCTGTTTCTACTGCAGTGTGCTATTTCCCTCGGAAAAACCATGGTATCTCTACTTCCGTTTCAACGATGAAACACATCTAAGTCATTTAAAAGGACTAATGGAAAAAGTTGATCAAAAATGCTTTCAGATACTCAAAAGAAAATTTATCTCAATCTATTAGAAATTTCAAAGCTACTTGTGATGTTAAGGTATATTACATGTATTAGATTGGGCTTATCAAATATTTATTTCCTTTTTTCCTTTACATGTCTTTTTTTTTGATGCTCTGTTTTAACTACCTTTACATTTTTGCTCCCTATTTTAAAAGATTTCAAATAATTTTGTAAGGCTATGAGTATCAACAAAAATGAAATAAAGCTCTTAAATAAAGGCAAATTATCAGTGGAAAAATATCCATGCAGTATCACTGTTCTAATTATAGTTGTATTATTGGATCTCCTTGCCTGAAAGGATTTGGGTTTTGCTATCTTCCTAGAAAAAAAAGAAAGTTGAGAAACTATTAACCTTTGATAACCTTTACAATATTTTTTTAAGTTTTCCATGTGCTGCCAAGGGAACATATCCAGACAGAGCAGAAAATTCATTAGACTTGAGTGTTTCAAATATCTATATCAAGGACAAGGACAAAACTGCTGTCATAGAGAAAGGACTGGTACACTAGGGCACAATAACTTCAATTTTTCTTCATCTGGGTCTGGTGACCCATTCCATGAAAATGCCAGCACTGCACTATTTCATCCAGATGAACTGGGGTTATGACATCAAGATAAACGCTATTTGCTCAGAAAGCCCTGATGTACAGCACTGCAAGGCTATGTTCCTGATAATATTCACAGTCTCCCTCAGTAGAGTCAAAAGTGATATCCGATTTGGATGACATTTGCAGAATTTGGGGCCAAAGTTTTTCTGCCTCCCAAAGGCAAAAACTTTTAATCAATGGGACTACTCGGTTTAAATCAAGGTACACACTAGTGGTCAGATACTATTAGACTCTTAATGAGTTGAACAGCAACTATAATTCCAACACCTTTACGTGTCAACTTAGCTTTGCAATATTTTCAAATATTCTCATGAAAACCACTGTTTATTGCAGTTGATTTCCTTCCACCTTTTATCTCCATTCACCATCCCCTTCTCTTTAGTCTCGCTCCTCTCTTGGTTTTGGGGACTTTGAATTTATCCTGATTTTTCTCCTGCCTCTCTCCTCTCTCCTTCCTAGACCCCTGTAGGAGCCCCTCATATTCTCATACCCTGGGCTCTCTTCCCTTCTGTCTCTATCCTGGGTCATTTCATCCAGTCTCATGCTGATGACTCCTACATCCATACCAGTATGCCAGGTCTTTAGCCTCAGTGTCAGTCCTACATATTCTACTACTATCTAATAAATCCATTTGGATATTACACAGACAACTCAAAGCAAACCTGCCCCAAACAAACTCATCAACTAGCCTGTTTACACACTGATTTTCAGTTTCAGGCAATTGTATCACCTGATTGAACGCACCCAGTTTCCAAAGATGCAAGGCTTGAAAGTGAAATCCAACTTTCAAGCTCCTTTTCAAATCCTGCTGAATCACAAAACCTCCTGGATTCGTTCCCTCTTCATTATCTCTACTGCCTTGGAGCAGGTTCATATCTTTTCCACCTGGACGTCTGGACCAACCACCTCGCACATTATCCCTTCTCCTGGTATCCTTCATCAAACTTCCATTCCCAAACCTCCACTAAGGGAGTCCTTCTAAAACAGAAGTCTGATCATGTCATTTTTCAGCCCTAAGCCTTTCAATGGATCTTCACTGACTCTGGGATGTTGTGTGTGTGCTTGTGTGTCTGAGGGAGATAGAGAGGAAGAGAAGGGGAAAGGAAAAAGAGAATGTGCTGGGCTTTACTGTCAAACTCTCTTGGTTCAAATCTAGACTCAACCATGTGACATCAGTTACATCACTTAATTCTCTCTAACCTGAGTTTCCTCATATGTTAAACGAGAATAATAGCCGTACCTAATTCCTAGGGGGACTGTGAGGACAAATTGAGATAAAGCATTCAAAGGGACTAGTGCCTGGCATACAATTAGGTGTTTGATCAATGATAGTTACTTCTGGTCTTACTTGACAAAATCTAAACTCCTCAGTGTTATGTACGGATCCTCCCCAGCCTGTGCTTTCCACCTCCCACCTCGTCTTTAGCCAAACCCTTCACACCCTAGGATTCTTCCATGTCAGCTGAAATACTGCGGTGTCTTCTCTCCTCTGCCATGAATATGCTGCCTCAAATCTCTGTCCTCTTTTCTTCTCTTCCTAGCTAACTCCTACTCACCCTTCAAGGCACTTTTTGCTCTGGATCACTTTCCCTAACCCACATCTCCAGCTGGATTATGGGCCTGTGTTATGAATTTAATAATTATTTCAATCCAAAATTAAGCTCCTTTTATTTTCTTGTGTGTCGCTCCAATGGCAATTGAGAATAAGTTGGTATTTGGGAATATAAACCTCACCCTCAAGAAGCTTCTAGGTCATAGTAGAATAACAAATGCTGTGGCAGGTGTGTTTTCAAGCATCATGAATATATGTGAAGAGGCCTCTAATCCTGCCTTTAAGGGTCTGAGATAGCTTATGGGAAAAACAAATTTCTAAAATTTTCCGAGTCTAAATGTGACACACAATGATTTATTATCCAAATTGGGCTGGGAATAAAAGAAGGTGGTATTAATAAGCACTCTGAGCAATAGACATAAACCAGGACTGTCCAGGACAGACAGGATATACCACCACATTTACGAAAGCATACGGTTCCCAGCACAGCTTTGTAGTTGCAAAGTAAATGTCGAAGGCCTCAAACTCATGAACTGAAGAAGACAAGAAGTGGTATACCTCTGAAGCCAGTCAGAAAACCACAAAGAGTTAGGGGCTCTCCAGAACAAGAAGAGAACTCTCTTACTCTCTTAGGCCATGAGGAATGCCAGAACAGGGAGCTGGGAGCAGGAAAAGGAAAGAGAAATGAGCTTCCTAAAAAGCAATCCATGAAATGTTCCTTCTGTGGATTTTTTTTTTTTATGATTTTTTTGTTGATTTGTCTGCATGGTTCTCAGCCCACATTACCTGGAAACTGTGGCAGGGGGCAAAGGATAGAGGCATGCAAAATCTTTGGAGAACCTCATCCCATTCTTAACTAAGGCCTGGCAGCAAAGCTTTCATCATCCAGACTCTATCAGGCCCTGTCAGTGGCCAGATTTCCCTATCTCTGTAACTCAGGCAGATACACCTGTGACCTGTGACACCCAGCAAAATGAAGAGCTTTCTCTTTTGCAGCTCCAGAGAACAGAGAGCATTATGACCGCACAGAAAGGTAACTCTACCCTCAGAGTATAGTTATCTCAGCCATACAACTGGAGTAATAACAGAGTTACAACAACGGCAACACACAATTAAGGGTAACCAGTATTTGATAGGAATTGGCACACGTACAGAATTAGAAGTAGAGCCCTTCCTGCACACATGCTCTGTGTCTTTAATCCCTCAAAGGGGTGTCTGACAAATGTCAGATAACAAAGTCCAGGAAAGGACCCTTCAGGCTCTTATTTTTTGTATTACCAGGACATAGCAGTGAATAGAATCAGCTGAGGGAAGTTTTCCGTTCTATTTATAGCCAAAACTGAATGTTTGAAAGCCAGTGCTGACCTACTGACTGCAATTTACAATTCCTGAAGTGATTTATAAATAGATAAATGATTCAAATCCAGGAAATTCCATAGCAACACTACACAATAATCACAGACCCTTAGAGCTAATACCACCCAGCTTAAATGGAGAAGCTGCCCCCAAGCGGGTCAAAGCACTTGGAAGATCCTTTTTACACTTCATCTTCTCAACATCTCCATGAGCTAGGAAGAGGTAAAGATGATAATATTTAGGGAGATGAAAAAGGCTCTGAATATATCACATAAAAATTTCCTATGAAGAGAACATCTAGGCAGTCAAATGTTAATTATCTGGCTTTTTATAACAGAGAAAACCTGACTTTTAAGATTCGTACTACTTCAGAACTATACATCACTGGGCCTTTGGTAACTCTCCAAATTCTAGGAATTATTAGGGCAAATAGAAATGCAATTTTAGGGACGCCTGGGTGGCTCAGTGGGTTAAGCCTCTGCCCTCAGCTCAGGTCATGATCTCAGGGTCCAGGATCGGGCTCTCTGCTCAGCGGGAAGCCTGCTTCTCCCTCTCTCTCTGCCTGCCTCTCTGCCTACTTGTGATCTCTCTCTCTCTCTCTCTCTGTGTCAAATAAAAAAATAAAATCTTAAAAAAAAAAAAAGGAAATGTAATTTTATCTCACTATTTCACTGATAGACTATAAAAGGAGCCCCAAGCTGGGAATTTGGCTGCCTGCATTAGGGCCTATCTTTGAAATTTCTAGCTAAAGCTCCTAGTGCTAGGAATTTATGGGATCCATTTCTAACAAGAGAACAATACTTTGTACTTCATCACTGATCAAAGCACTGGGTGAATCCATATATATAGAAGACTTGGCCATCCTACGAGCATTACACAAATCTAAAAGACTGAGAACTATTGCTTTTTTTTTTTTTTTTAATCCTGGGACCTGGAGACAGTGAACAAAGTGAACTGAGAAACCTAGCTCTTTTTCCAGAATTTTTTTGGCCATTACCTCAAGAACATCATCATAACTCAAGAACTATCAAACTGATTTGCTATAGAACCTCCTGCTAATTTGTAGGAATACCCTGTGCATTCCACTGACTATTCAGAGAGCAGATACTCCCTCTGATTCCAAAAACAGAGCTCATTGATTTCTTTGGTGTATCTGATGGCAGTCTATACTGGAAATCATAGACCTGTCCTTAGAAAGCAAAAGATGTGGGTAAGAAAATGGTTTTAGTAAAAGGGAGAGGAGAATCCTCATGCCAATAATCTCTGGCCACAAATAAGTTTAAAATACAAAATCCTTAAGAAGACAGGTTTAGGGCACCTGGGTGGCTCAGTCTGTTAAGTGTCCCACTCTTGGTTTCAGCTCAGGTCATGATCTCAGAGTCCTGGGATCGAGGCCCGTGTCGGGCTGCACACTCAGCAGGGAGTACACTAGAGATTCTCACTCTCCCCCTTTCTCTGCCCCTCCTTCCCCTCAAATAAATAAAAAGACAGGTCTAAAATGATGAATATAAACCATGATGCCCATTGTAAATCCCTAAAACAAGCAATAAACAGCAAGGAAACTGATTTAAGTGGAGTTTCCTGGAAGCAGAGGTTAAGACGGATTTGGGTGCATCTCATTTCTTGCAGGAGTTGCTTTAGGAGAAGTAAGGTTAACAGCGAAGGAGAAAGAGCCAAAAAGGATGCAGCCTTATCCACAGGCACCTGGAGAATAAGTCATACACAGAGCTGAACTCCATGAGAAAAGGGGGCTGGGCTTTTTCGCCCCCATGTCATCCTGTCAGTGGCCACCCCTGAGTGTGACACAGGGAAGGGGTGTAATCTCTCCGGTTTCTCTGTACAAGGCAGCCGCCTTCAGCCAAAACAATTTTGCAGAGGAGAAGCAGCTATGAGCTGTTCCCCCAAGCACTTGAAGGGGCTGGAAAATGGATGGGTGTTCAGTGGTGGGGTGGGGGAGGATCCATGGGGCATCAGCAGCTTTGAGGACTAAAACCATAAGGACTGTTAAATTGCAATTAGTTAGCACTAATGAGCTAACTTGGAAATAATGAATTTATGTACCTTTCAAAACTTCTAGTGTTTGCTACCTTAATTTCAAATTTGAAACTACATTATAAACTCCTCTTGAGAAGGGATTCTGCCTCGATTATATTTTCATTTCCACCATGCCTTGCAGTGTACCGTGAATTTCATGTTTCCCCAGTGAACGGAATGGAAAGGAGTAGACTGGCACAGAATGGAATAGAATAAAATAGAATCAAATCTCCTGAGATGAGTTGGGGTTCTTGGGAGGGTGTAAGACTAGACATTCATGTTATCACAGAAAATATGCTAAGGGCAATTAAACTGAACTCTACTGCAAGTATAAAGAACTATACTGTAGGGCGTCTGGGTGGCTCAGTGGGTTGAGCCTCTGCCTTCAGCTCAGGTCATGATCTCAGGGTCCTGGGATGGAGTCCTGTGTTGGGCTTTCTGCTCGGCAGGGAGCCTGCTTCCCCTTCTCTCTCTGCCTGCCTCTCTGCCTACTTGTGATCTCTCTCTGTGTGTCAAATAAATAAATAAAATCTTTAAAAAAAAAAAAGAACTATACTGTAGTTAAATATGCACCTCTTATATTAGGCACGTTTCGTGCTTTTAATCACCTTGAATCGATTTATGAATTTCTGCCAAAACATAAAGAAGAATGTGAACATTTCCGTGAAACACACACACACACACACACACACACACACACAAACACACACACAACGGAAACAAGTTGCTAGAGCTTAGGACAAACCCCCACTGGCTTAAGCCCATCACTGAAGTGCTGCTCGGGAGTGAGGTGTGACACGGGGTGTACAGGAGGAAGGAAGCCCTGTCAGCCCAAACCAGGATTTTGGTGACCATAAGGAACAATGACCAGCTATGCCTAGTCCGATTAATCTGGTGATGGTTACTACATCAAAGTGCCTAAAAGTTGTCTATGAAGTGTGCTTCCTATGACAAGAATATGAAGTTACAGTATTCTCCAAATTCAGCTTTTGAAGTAAAAACAAAACAAAATAAAATAATAATTTCACATGAACGAGTTCTCTGAGCTCTGTGACAATCTTACCTATCCTCGTACCTCCCAATCCATAAACAGCCTATAACAAGAGTCAATGATCACTGCAAGCTTGTGCCCAAAGCAGAGCTCTGGTGCTTCATATAAACTAACAAGCATTCTCACAACATAGGTATTATCTATTAATATGGCCCCTTTTTCACAATGAGGAAACCGAGTCAGAGACAATAAGTAAGTTGCCCTAGGTGAGTTGCAGGAAGAGAACTTGTACTCATGCAATCTGGCTCCCGGGTCCTTGCTGTTAACCATTGCTCTCTGCTCAGCCCTTACTGTCCAGTCTCAATGGGGTGTGAGCTCTTTCCCAAGGTTACCTAAGTTGCACTTACATGTGAGCATGACCTTGTAACTCAGTGTGTGTGTATATTGCCAGCCAGCGTACAGTCACCATCTTCTGGCAACCACACTCTGATTTCTCTCCAGACACATCTCCTTCCTTCATCTCCTGATGGTTCCATGAAGCTGATTCTGATCTTTAGTTATGGAGCAATCAACCCAGAGAGAATGAACACATTCACAGTGAATTAGTCATCTTCTTGGGCTTTGGAAAGAGTCATTCAAAATAGGCAAGGATAAACAGGTGGGGCCCACATGAAGCAGAGCGGATTCTTCATACCTTTTTCTTTCATTTCCTAATTCTTTTCTCCCCTCAGTCCACATCCCCTCACGTTAGCTCTGAAGTATGAGAGTCCAGGTGATATCTCCTGTCATCATCATCATCATCACCATAAACATAAGGCGCAGAGATTCCAGTGTCCTCCTGTTTCTTCCCCCTGGGGACCTGGGCACATTTAAGGAGCACAAAAGCCCTAGCAATCAAAATGGTCCCTACTATTTGAACCAATTTCTGTATGGTCCCATAACACCTGTAACTGTACATTTTTGTTACAGGAGGATTTAAAACTTCGTAGTAATTTTTTATTCTATCAGGATAAAGGCCCCATTTCTTCTGTAGTTTATAGCACCAGACAGTGACAGGTAATAGCCCTTCGCTTTGGCCCTGAGCCCGTGTGCACTCAGTCTTTGGTCCCTTTTATGAGGGATAGTTTTATAGCCAGTTGTTTGATGCAAAATGGAAAGTTTGTTCCTCAAAAACTTCAGAAGCAACAGAACAGGTGACAGGACAGTGGGAGTTACAGCACAAGATGGGTTCGGTTCTGGCTTTAGAGATAATTAAACAGCTCAGACCACACCTGTGACAAAAACATCTGGTTTACTGATGACAAATCTTTAACCTGATTATAGCTACATGATAAATTCATCTCAGGATTACTAGAGGAAAATGACCAAGATGAAAACAAGAAAACACTCAGAGAGGCTCATGAAATAAATTCTATGTGAACATACATGCTTGGTATTCTCTGGACCCATAAAACCAAATTTCAAAAGATGCAAGGGAAATGGGGGTACATTTCTATACTGACATTAAATTTGAATATTCCTACAAGTGATTTCCAAACAGTTTTGTTTTAGGCCCACAATGTTTCATTTGCTGGCTCACCTCCTCTGGAGATGATGGCCTTTATCTGATCTCCCCCAGGTTCCTGAATATTCAAACTGACCTCCCAGTCAGTTCAACATCTCTTTATGTGGTTCAAGAGACTCCCCTATGTGTGATGGACGTGCCTTGACAGGAACAGGTCTGTCAGTCCTTCTGGAGTTTGTCCTCCTATGTCTCCGTCTTCCCAAGCAAGAAATGGTCCCAACACAGAAACTCTGTAGATGCCGTTGTACTGATTCACCTTCCTTCATTTTTTTGGTCATATTTTATCAGCAAGAGAAACGTAGTCTCTGCAGGTGTATGTTTCTGCCTTCATGTTCATGGTCTCCAGCCCAACAGAGGGAAGAGTAGTGTCTGTCATCTCTGACTCTGCTGTCTTTCTATTTGTGCACATGCCTAGTGTGTATCTCTTACATCATGCGTGGAAAACGTGGGTGGTAATGCCCAAATTGCCCCTTAGAGCAAGTGACACAATTATTTCTCAATGGCCATTTAAGAGTGGCTGATAAAGTTCAGTTTCTTCTAAACAAAAGTATACAGAGGTATTCTGCGATTCATTTCTGCCATAGCAACACAGGCATTTATCGATTGTGGTTGTGGGAGCTTAAATAGAGTTTTGATTGCATGTATCCTCTGTGATAATTTGCAGAACAGAAATAGGAAACAATTATGTGATAGTGGAAAAAACAACTCATTTTTTTCTTCACATTATTTTTAGGGTGAGAATGTGAATGAAAAGAGTATCTTACACTTTTGATTCTTAATGAATTTTGACTGACCTTTCCTTTAATTAACACAAATTTATAAGAATTTATTCTAATTGCCTTCTAAAGAATCTATTCTAATTGCCTGTTCATCTCAATTATTTTAAGATTTTCTATTTTACCACTGATATCTAAATAGGTGTTTAAATCCTATTATAAACATCTTCTCCCTTACAATGCTAGGATAGACTACAAAATGGTGACATCTTAGAGAAAGAAAAATGCTGAAATATTCACCCAAATAAGTCATCCTGCAAGAAAGAAGAGCACATTTTTAGCTTCAAGAAATCATTCTGAAGAGTAACTACAAGAAACACTTTCAGAACTCATTTCCCAGGTTGCTTTCAGAGTTTAAGGGTCAAGAGACAGCTTGGCTGGCTCAGTCTGTTAAACATCCAACTCTTAGTTTCAGCTCAGGTCATGATGTAAGGGTCCCCTTCAGGGACAGAAAGATTACTACTCAATCTTGCATCCCATATGCAGTACCTTGAACTTGGGTTCTCAGTAATTGTTTCATTGAACTGCAAATGAGTAGACAATTTCAGCATCCTCCTTGGTCATCTATTAGGTGGCTGATTTAAACAAAACAAAACAAAACAAAAAAACCTGGCAAATCAGTATCTGTTGCGGACTAAATGTTTGTGTCCCCACAAAATTCATATGTTGTAAACCTAAATCCCTTTGTGATAGTTTTAGGAACTGGCGCCTTTGGGATATAATTTGGGATGTAATTAGGTCATGAGGGCAGAACCCCCATGAATGGGATTAGTGTTCTTATTTCTTAAAAAGTCCCTGGAGAACTCTCCAGCCCTCTCTCTGCTGTGTGAGGATGTGAGAGGTAGGCAGTTTGCAACCAGGAAGAGAGTCCTCACTAGAACCCAACCATGCTAGGACCCTGATCTCAAACCACCCTACTTCTGGCACCATGAGAAATAATTTTCTGTGATTTGTAAGCCACCTACTCTGTAGTACTTCATGAGAGCAGCCTGAACTAAGACAACATCCTATAAAATCGATGTTACAAAAGCCAATATAGATAATCATCCTCACCTCTGGAACTACAGAGGATTTCCCAATCGGTCCAATAGTTACCTAAGTCCACAATTCTGTCTTATTTCTCCAGTGACCAAGGTAAGAATGAAACACTAATGAGTGCATAGTAGATTGTGGCAACCCAGAAAGTTTTCCCACACTCCCTTCTGATAATAAACCCTGCCGCATTGGCCGTAGATGTGAACTACATCCCACCTCATTCTATGCAAAGGGCAGACACTTGGTCCAAGCAAAGCCCACCAAATTCCTTTCCTGGTGTTGACATATGAACACTGTAAGAAGGCATCTTTCTATATCAGATTGTCAGATAAAATACAGAATGCTTGGTTAAATTCAAAATTTAGATAAATAGCAAATAATTTTAGTGTAAATATGTTCTGAATATTACATGCTTTATATCATTAAGTTTTGAGGTAGCTTGTTACATAGCAATAGATAGTATGACATGGATTTGATGCTAAGAATTAACTTCTTATGAGGCCCCTTGATTGCTCAGTAGGTTAAGCCTCTGACTCTTGAACTCGGCTCAGGTCATGATCTCAGGGTCATGAGATCAAGCCCCCCATCGGCCTCTGTGCTCAGTGGGGAGGCTGTTTGAGGATTTTTCTCCCTCCCTCTCTGCCCCTCCCACCTCTAAATATAAATAAATAAAATTTATTTAAAATTTTAATTAACTTAATTAATTAAAACTTCAAAATTTTTTAAAGTATTAATTTCCTGTTATTTTGAAAGATTATTAAGTTGGGATATGAGCAAAATTTTTTAAAAGATCTATTCTAAAACAAACATCTTGGAAGTTAGGAAAAAGAGCATTTGTCAAGATCAAAGGACATTTCAAACTTGCTTAAGCAAGAAAGGGAACAAAGTGCCTCCACATGGCTTCTCTATGTGATATGACTTCCTTCGAGACTTGTGACTTCAGCATGGGCTGAATTCCCACATGGTAGCTAAGAGCTTCAAGATCAAAGGACTCTGATAAACACAATAAAAATGAGGTGGTATCTGGGACCACCTCAAACAAACCATCTTGGAAGTCACAGGGTATCAATTCTGCCACCTTCCACAATCCTAACTAGATTTAAGGACAGAGACACAGAACCCCAATTCTCAATGGGAAGAGGGTCCAAGAACCTGTGAACATGTCTGAAAACTGCCATAGAATGTGAGAGGAAGAGATGCGAACAGACACAGAGCATGGCGAGGACATTTCTGTTCTCTCCTGCCATACAGAGTTAGATGAAACTTTTTTGTGGATAGGCTTGATCTAGAGGAGAAAATAAGATATATTTTTATCCAGATTTTGGATAAATGATAGTTATAGCCTTTTTGTTTAACACTTCTTCCCTTCAGTCCCTGTTTGCTTTGCTCTGTTTTGTTTTTAAGGAATTGAGGTCATTAAGCAGGGGGTAAATGTACATGTTAATTTATTAAAAGGTAAAGTTTGGTAAGAGGTATTAAAGATCCATGCCATTACAGCCAGTTTTAGTTTGATATAAAATGCTAGGAAATGAAAGAAAAATTGCTTTTGAGCTGCAATCAGTGCCTAAGAGAAAAAGCATATTTTGCATTCTTCACTGAGATGAAGGGGTAATGTTTTCATAAGAAGAAACTGTCAAATGTTTATTAAGTCAATGAAGCATAAAACAAGCTTTCCTGCCATTTCGTCCATGCTTGGATTTTAATAACTAGCATTTATCCCTTGAATGAAAAGTTCTACTTGTATCCAAAAAGAAAGGCTCCTCAGCCTACACTTGGGATTTTTAGCTCTGAATAGTCTCCATTGCTGATAAAATAAGTGATTTGCACTGCCATTTCAGATTATTATTATGTTCCTTTTGATGTTGGTGTTGAGGGGAGCATAAGTGCCTGAAAGAGGCAGAGGGAGCAATGAGTGGGATCCTTCCAATGGTGGACAGCGGAGTACGAGGGAATATGGAAGCTGGTAGCCTAGAATGGAGCTGTGATGAGGAACTTAAGTGATGTGTCTTCATCAACACTGTGTGGGGATCTGAGGGCACAGCTACACCAAAATATGCCTTTTAGGAAGGGATGAAGGTCATGTTGGACAACTAGGCAGAAAATAGGAGGGCTATGGTGTTATGAACGACTGTCATATTAATCTGGCAATGTTATCAAATGTTATGAAATCTGATCTGGGTTTTATGTAAGAGAAGCAGAGTGCCTTTGCTGAGCCCAGCTGGGTTGCTGAGCAGATGGCAGAGTAGCTGCAGAGCTGGGGCGGTAGATGTCAGGGGGGAGGAGAGGTGTGTTGGGGTTTAAGCTAAAGAAAGAGAAAAGATAGGGGCACCTGGGTGGCTCAGTAGGTTAAAGCCTCTGCCTTCGGCTCAGGTCATGATCCCAGTGTCCTGGGATCGAGCCCCGCATCGGGCTCTCTGCTCAGCAGGGAGCCTGCTTCCCCTCTCTCTCTCTCTGCCTGCCTTTCTGCCTACTTGTGATCTCTGTCTGTCAATAAATAAATAAAATCTTTAAAAAAAAAAAAGAGAAAAGATGTTCTCGTCTACTTGGACTGCTGTAACAAAATACCACAGACTGAGTGACTTGTAAACAAAAGAAATTTATGCCTCACAGTTTTGGAGGCTGGAAGTCCATCAGGCTGCCAGCATGGTCGGGTTTGGGTGAAGTCTGTCTTCCAGCTTGCAGACTGCAGATTTCTCACCAAGTCCTCCCATGGTGGAAAGGGCAAGGGAGCTTTCTTGGGCCTTTTATGAGAAATGCAAATCACCTTCATGAAGAGTCTGCCTTATGACCTAAGCTCCTCCCATAAGTCTCACCTCCCAACACCATCACCTTGGGGGTCTGGTTTCAACATACAAATTTTGTGAGGGACACAAACATTCAGACCATAGCAGAAGAGTTTGGGAAACAAAGAGGAGCGAAAAGGCAGTAGAGTCGTAAGGTGTTGGGTTGGCATCTGCCCCCCGTCTAGTCTGAGAGACTGCTCAGGAACCACTGTGGAGAGCAAGGTTAATTTCAGAAGAAGAATGACTTGTGTGGTCCAGAGACGTTGTGAAACTCAGCATGAGCGGTGTGGCTTTGGAGCTCAAGGACAGGGACAGGCGTAGATCCTAGGGCAACCTTCCCCCAAGTAACCTCATTTAAGGGAACCACCAGCAGAGGATGACCATGCCTGCAGAGCAGCTTCCTCATGGATGAAGCTCAAGACAGGTGAAGTAGCAAAAAGTGACTTCATGTGCTGGAGTAGAAAAACACAGGCAGACTTGCTCCAAAGCACACAGCTGATATCCCCAAAGACTCCCAGAGAACTGGAGAAAACCTGGTAGGCAGACAGATGGACCCAGAGACTTTTGGAAGGCCACTATAATCTGATTATTAGTGTTAACATGACCTCACTTGTCCCCTCAGGCAGGGAAAGTTTGAGCTGTTTAGATCACGTACGGAGACAATTAATAACTGAAATGATCACCATGGTCATGATCCGTATATGTAATATGAAGCCATGACTAAAACCTGGGACCATTTAGAAATTAGAAATGAATGGGGCACTAAGGTGACTCAGTTAATCATCTGACTCTTGGTTTCAATTCAGGTAGTGATCTCAGAGTCATGAGATCAAGTCCCACGCCAGGCTCTGTGCTCAGAGGAAAGTCTGCTAAATATTCTCTCCTTCTACTTCTCCCTCTACCCTTCCTCCTGCTTTCTCTCTCTCTCTCTCTCTCTCTCTCTCTCTCAAATAAGTAAATCTTAAAAAAAAAAAAAGAAATTCAAAATCAATGGATCCAATAAGAATTACAGGACAAGTATAACTGAGAACATAATTTTGGAGTATAAAAACCCAAAACTATACCTTGGACCAAGACTTCAATCCCTCACACTGCTCAAAGAGAGAAATGAACAGCAAGTAACTTAAGAAGCCATCGCATTTACACTTTACTTGTCCCCAGACACTGTTGAAGAGATTTGCACTGGGGGAGACCAGGGTATTCTGCATCTGGAGGAGTAGAGTGTAGGTGGTCCCACTATATTATTTAGCGTGCACCTATTTAAGGTCCAGGATAACCAGGACATCGAGGTTGTACCCTTACAGGTGAATCCAACCACACACTCACTGCAGGAGTGAGGAATGGTATTTTGGACCAATCACTCTGGTGCCCATTCTTGGAGGTCTTCCATCTGCACATACATAAGCACGTGCACGCGCGCACGCACACACACACACACACACACACACACACACACACACACACCATTTTAAGCCACAGAAGAATAGTTGAGGGACCCAGTGTCTTGGTCACATAAGACTAAGACTAAAAAAATATTTAGCCATTCTCCTCTGATACCCAGTGAGACAGTTGTTGATGTAGCCTTTCAACATCCGGGTTTTCAATTTCATCTCATGTTAGATCAGTAGCAACCTCTGAAGATACCGAGGCAGCAGTATTCTGAGCAACTTCACAACTACTAATTCATTGGAACACCAAAGCAAGGCCATCACCTTCTTCCTAAGACTACATACAGTTAAATGCCCTGTGTAATTTCTACTGACATACACAAGATTTCCCCTTTCATCAACTCTATAGCCTTTCACAGGGGAGTCTACTATTCTAAATATTTTTAAAAAGCAGCCAAAGTATTTTCAATTTTACAAAACCTTTTAAACCATTACATTGTATTATATGTGTTCATGTTTGTGATGAAAACAAAATTATAAGTCATGTTACAATATAGTACAAAATTCATACTATGATTTATAATTTTGTTTTCCTTCTCATTTTATCCAAAAAGCAAAAAAAGTCGTAATTCAGCCACCTGCTTTTGGATAACAAATTAGCCGTTATTCCTTTTCTACTACTAACCCTTTTCTAAACATTAACATTTGCATTTGTAAATCTAGAAATACAGAAGCACTTTTTCTTTTCTTTTCTTTCTTCTTTTTTTTTTAGGAAAGGCTTTGGCTTTCATTATGAGGAGCTCTAAAATCCAGTTATGCTTGGTAGCACACCCTAGGGTGCTAGTGGAGATAACTTTTAAAAATTATACAAAAAAATAAGCCTATGTTAGGCCTCAAATATCAGAAAACTAACCAAAATCTTGTCTGTATCAAAAATTATTGTCATTACCAGCAGCTTAACAGAATTGCAAATAGGTCCTCTTTAAGAGCTTGGAATTCAAAGTGAATCAGCTGTCTATGGTTGCATTTAACAAACCATCTCAGAACCCAGTGGCTTAAAACAGCAAATATATTGTTGAGTCACAGTGCTGAAGTTCGGAATTTGAGACTAAGCTCCACTGATTCTTCTGCTCATCTCATCCAACTTGGATGAAGAGCTTGTCTTGGTTTGCCTGGGATTGTCCCAGTTTTAGCACTGAAACTCCAACATCCCAGAAACTCTGTAGTTTCAGCCACAACAGAACAGTTGGTCAGAACAGTTAGTCACCTATGTCTGGGATTACTTATGTGGCAGTAGTCACCTGACGACTTACCTGGAGCTGGATGGTCTAAGATGGCCTCACTTACGTATCTAGTAGTTGGTGCTAATCGTCACCTGGACCATGTTTCTTCAACAGGTTAGCCAGGCTTCTTCACATGGTCGCAGGTTCCTCGAAGAAGTGGGAGAGAGGGCAAACCTCCAGTGGGCCAAGCCCACTTTTGTTGGACCACCTTTGTGGATGTTACCTAAACCAAGTCATATAGCCAAGTAAATCAATGGTAATGTACCACACAAGGACATGGATACAAGAAACTGTGATTCACTGGGAAACCATTATTGTTAAAATCTAGCATAAAGTCAAATGTCACTTAATATTCATATTTAACAAATTTTGTTCGTTGCTTTACTCTTCAATACATATATACATATTCTTTAAGTCTGGCAGTCTAGTGCCGCCTAATGGAAGAAGTAAGAAATACAACTATGCTAAGGCATAGATCAAGTCACTGGTCCCTTAGGAATTCCTTTGACAGCAGAGCACAGAGAGAAAAATCTCAGCTTAGTTCTGCTGGCTCTAGGCAGAGGCCTGGGTGCTAAGTGTTGAACTCCTTTACTTAATTCTTTCAGCTTGCACATATAAGAGCCATTTCTCCCTTTATTCATACATCATTCCAAGGTGCATAAGTTAGGAGAAAGCAAAGCTTTCTATGATTAGAATAAAATTTCCCCTTCATTTCTGCATCCTCCTCTTCCAAAGAGGACTTCTTTCTCCCAGCCCAGAACCTAATTCATTTTTTGCCCCTAGAGTGACTACCTCCTTGCAGAATGTGACAGAAAAGTCACATTCCTCCCTCACCCTTATGACCCTTGTTACACAAAAAAAGGTAAGGAAATTACATCCAAAAAGAAATTTTTATAGACAAATTATACAAATGAATTTGTCAGTAATCATTTATTCTTTTAAAAATTCTAATTAAGTAATGAATTAATACTTAAAGGAATAAAATTGTTAGAAAAATACTGTGTTTTAATCTGCAATATCGTTTTACTCAACAATTGAATTCTAGCTGAAAATAATTATATTTTAGCTGTAATTGTTCTGCAATTGTTGAGTCATGGGCCAACTAAAAATTTCTAGTTACATAATTGAAAATTATGTGGTTCAGCTCTGTGTTGATTGACTTGGCTTGATTGAGTCCAGAGGGAAATTGTACCATTTCATTTCTGATCAAATTCACATTGCAGCCCACATGTCCAGAGTACTCACTGCAGCCACTTAAAATGAATGGAAATTGAGAGCCAATTTATTTTCTGAGGCCAGATTGAAGAATTCCTTTAGATTTCTGGACCTAAGTTTTAATTGTTAGTAAATTTTAAAAATAAATTTTTATGCATGTTCATCTTTCAGTGTGATGGGTTTTTTTTATTATTAGACCCCCAAAAGGCACAAGAGATGCACTAAAATTTGAAATAATGCTTTTTGTCTGAAAATGTGAGAAAGTAGGCAGTAATTTATGGGAAAAGTTTATTAAAGCTCCACCATGTTTTTCACATATGGGGAAAAGAGTCAACATGTGAAATGGAGAACAACAGGAGGCTCAGTGACCCCTCGGAATGCAGTGGGAATCACAGGGTAAGGCTACAATGCATTAAGAACTACATCCTGGTTTAGCAAAAACAACTAAATGTACACTTAGAAAAATGCATTTGCAAATGAAAACATGAAGATTTTTTTTTCCATGGGTGCCAAATAAAGAATGGTTTAGTATACTTTCATACTATAGCCTCATAAATTTAAAGTCAGCAAATTTTAGAATACAAAAATTGATGTAGAACAGTAAACTAGTCTACCATAGGTAAAAAGGGAACATATTGGGTGCCTGGGTGGCTCAGTTGTTTAAGCAACTGCCTTTGGCTCAAGTCATGATCCTGGAGTCCCAGGATCGAATCCCACATTGGGCTCCCTGCTCGCCAGGGAGTCTGCTTCTCCCTCTGACCTCTCCCCTCTCATGCTCTCTATGTCTCTCTCTCTCTCTCTTAAATAAATAAAATCCTTTAAAAAAAAAAAGGGGGGGGCATATTTACTACCTGATTCAGTGGCCTTAGCATAAAACAAAAAACTGATTTCCATTAAGTATTCAAAAGTTATATTTTTATAACCTGAAGAATAAAGGATATTCAATAGGAACATGTTGTTTCATGCTTATGTTAATTTTAAAAGATGTCCCAAGGTGGACGGGTGTTTGTTAATAGCAAAACTTAAGACCTGATTTGTGATATTATGAGGAATACCCATAAAGTACATTAAGATGTTCAAAGTCATAGGGACAGAGAACCACATTAGAACACGTCTACAGTGTATTAACATTCCAGGGAAACAAAACCAGTAAGAATATTTTGGAATAAATCAGGAATGTGAAGATAAACAAATGAGAGACTGTGAGAAACAGGACCAGTGAGGAGAGTTTCAAGTAATTAGCATTATATTTATAATTGAAAACAGAGAGTATGAGAACATGTTGAAAATAATAAACCTTCCTTCTTCATTTCCTTTGAGGAGAAAATAACGTGACACGTTAAAACTTTTTAACTTTGAAATGTGAGGAACACAGTCAACTTTCTTCTCTTGACCTCAGTGCAACATGGCACAAAGTTAATTTGTATTTGTGTGGTGGGTATGAATTTCCATCCACAAACTCAGTTGAAAATAATAGATCATAATATTACGTTTTCAAACATGATGAGACTGGGGAGGAAGACAAACCATAAGAGACTCTTAATCTCAGGAAACAAACAAAGGGTTGTTGGTGGGAAGAGTGAAGGGAGGGATGGAGTGGCTGGATGATAGACCTTGAGGAGGGTATGTGCTATGGTGAGTGCTATGAATTGTATAAGACTGATGATTCACAGACCTGTACCCCTGAAACAAATAATACATTATATGGCAATTTAAAAAGTCTAAAAAAAAAAAAAAGAATAAACAGGAAGTGTGTTTAAAAAAAAAAAAAAAAAAAAACAGTAAGAGGGGCACCTGGGTGGCTCAGTAGGTTAAGCCTCTGCCTTCGGCTCAGGTCATGATCTCAGGGTCCTGGGATCGAGCCCTACATCAGGCTGTCTGCTCAGCAGGGAGCCTGCTTCCCCCCTCTTCTCTCTCTGCCTGCCTCTCTGCCTATTTGTGAACTCTCTCTCTGTGTCAAATGAATAAATAAAATCTTAAAAAAAAACAACAGCAAAAAAAGTAATATTATATTTTTTGCAGAACCATGTAACTCCCATTCTGAGTCTCCTTCACAAAACTAATAAGAGATTCATTCTCTTCTCATAAAAGCTCCCATTTTCAGGGAGGGCAATGGTTCTAGAATCTTATTCAAGCCAAATTATCAGAGTAATTATCAGAGTCCTTCTGATCATAATTGTCAGTTCACAGGGTTGCCCCCAAGACCTCTACTGTCCAAGCCACTTGGTTCCTTCAAATCAGCAGTTCTGTTCATTTCATGCAAAATAAAGTTTGCCAAGGCTGAGTCAAGCTCAGGGGATATAACTTCCCTATGTGGCTCATAGAGGAGCCCTTGCTCTCTCTGTCTCCCCTGGACTCAGTGGCTTCTAGCTCTTTCTTTCCTCTCTGGGACATCTGCTTTGACTCCCTTAAAAATAGAAGCTCTTATCTTTAACAGTTTCTTCTTTCTAAGTCACAAAAATCATCAAGCCTGCTGTCCTGGCTTGCTCTATGCCTGGAATGAGAAGGGTTGTGGTGATTAAAGGAGAAGAACAAATACTGATTTATTTATCAACAATTTCTTGTGTTACCCCAGTAGCCTATATATGTCACCGGTAGGAATTTTAGCACCTACTCTGTGTGAGCACTGCACTAGGTACTCTGCATGCATCCTCCCCTCACACTCTGGCTTCACCAGGACCAGCCTTCCTCCATTTCTTATTACTATGCTCCTTCCTACCACAAGGCCTTTGTACACCATCTTCCTTAGTGTCAAATCCATCCTTTACTACCCCACTTTCTTTCCATTTCTTTTTTAAAAATCATTTACCCTGTGAAGCTTTTCAACAATTCCTCTCCAAAGATTATCATAATTATGACATGTTCCTAAAAGCTTTATCTGTAGACTGGCTTATACTAGTAATTTATGATAAAGCTGTAATTTCTCAGCAGGATTGCTACTCTTCTCTAACTCTTATTTTATCAGGCTCAAAGTCATTGGGCTTGGACTGGTATGGAACATGAGCTAAAGCTTCAGGTTTAGCTCATGTTCCATACCAGGACACAACTTAATGTGAACTTTTAACTTCCAGTAATGAAAAAGTAAATAAATTTGCATACTTTTACTCTCTATAGCAAACCAGGATATATAATTCCATAAATTTATGCTCAGATACATTCACACACATGTAACAATGATGCATGTACAAAGTTATTCATTGTAGACATTTCAAAAGAGCAAAATTTTGCCTTCAGCTCAGGTCATGATCTAGGGTCCTGGGATCAAACCCCACATCAGGCTCCCTGCTCAGCAGAGAGCCTGCTTCTCTCTCTCCCTCTGCTTCTTCCCCTGCTTGTGCTCTCACTTGCACTCTCTCTCTCTGTCAAGTAAATAAGTAAAATCTCTTTTAAAAAGGAAGAAAGTTAAGCAGAGACATAAAAAATATAAAAAGAGCAAAATAAAATTGTAAAGGTGAAAAAAAAGTGTCAGATTAAAAATGCTTTAGATGGGGTTATCAGCAGATAAGACGTTACCAAAAAAAAAAAAAAAAAAAAAAAAAAGTAAACTGGAAGATAAAACATCCAAAATGAAACACAAAAAGAGAAGTTGTGAAACAAAGTGTATAATTGGAGTCTCTGGAAGATATGAACAAAAGGTAGGAACAAAAAGAATACTGGAAGAGGGGAACCTAGGTGGCTCAGTGGTTCAGGCATCTGCCTTCAGCTCAGATCATGGTCTGAGGGTCCTGGGATTGAGCCCTACATCAGGTTCCCTGCTTAGTGGGGATCCTGCTTCTATGTCTTCCTCTGCCATGCTCCCCACTGCCTGTACTCTTTCTCTCTCTCTGTCAAATAAATAAATAAAATCCTTTACTTAAAAAAATACTAAAAGAAATAATGCCCAAGAATTGTCCAGATTTCATGAAAACTATATATATAGATCCAAGAAACTCAAGTAATCCCAAGCATAAGTATACCAAGAAAACTATATAGCATGTGTCATGTCCTAAATAATATTTCAAATCCAATGACATAGAAAAGATCTTTTTTTTTTTTGGACATAGAAAATATCTTAAGAAGCCAGAGTGGGGGAGAAAACTCAGTATGGACAGAAAAGCAAAGATAAAAATAACACATTTTCTATGGAAAACAATGCAAATGAGAAAGAGAGTAAGCAAAATCTTTAGAGGATTGAAAGAAAAAAGCTGTTAACCTAGTATTCTATAGTTAACAAAAATGTCCTTAAAAATGTAGATGACAAGATGACTACATCTTTAAGAATGTAGATAAATGCAAAAGATCAAATTCCCACTACGAGAAATGGCAAAGGAAGTCCTCTAGTCAGAAAGATGGAAGGATGGAAATCTGGGTCTACATGAAAGAATTAAGGAAACAAAAGCGGTGTTCATAATATAATTTCATATATATGAAATTTTATTTTTAAATCTTTTTAAAGGATAATTGACTGCTTAAACAATATAATAATAATATAATCTGGGATTTATAACACATGGAACCGTAAGACAACAAAGTACAAAGTACAAAGGTTGGGGGAAGAAAAATGAAAACATTCTATCAAAAGGCTTTTATAATATATGTGCAGTGGTACAATATACTGGAAGATAAACTGTGATCAAAAATAAACATGTATGAGGGGCGCCTGGGTGGCTCAGTGGGTTAAAGCCCCTGCCTTCGGCTCAGGTCATGATCCCAAGGTCCTGGTATCAAGCCCCACATCGGGCTCTCTGCTCAGCTGGGAGCCTGCTTTCCTTTCTCTCTCTCTGCCTGTCTCTCTGCCTACTTGTGATCTCTGTCTATCAAATAAATAAAGTGAAATCTTAAAAAAAAAAAAAGTATGATATAAACCCTAAAGCAACCACTTCAATAAAAAAACAAAGAGTCTTTGTTAAGTCAAAAAGGACATTAAATGGAATCACAAACAATATTCAATGAATCAAAAGATGGAAAAAGAAAAATAAATGGGACAAATAGGGGGGAGCTGGGTGAGTTAGTCAGTTAAGCATCTCCCTTTGGCTCCTGTCATGATCCCAGAGTCCTGGGACTGAACCCCACATCCGGCTCCCTGCTCGGTGGGGAGTCTGCTTCTCCCTCTCCCCCACCTCATGCCCACTCTCACTCTCTCTCTCAAATAAATAAATAAAATCTTTTTAAAAAAATAAATAAGAGGCACAAATAAAAAACAAACAAGATGATAGATTAAGGTTTAACCACATGAATAATCATATTAAAAGTAAGTGATCTATATAACCCAATTAAAAGGCAGAGATTATAAATTAGCAATGTGCAAGTATATGCTGCCAACAAGAAAACCACTTTAAAGACACAAATAATTTTTTAAATAAAGTAAAAAAATTTAAAAAGTCATAAATATTAGTGTTTAAATAGTACAAATCCAAAGAAAGCTGAAGTGGTAAACCAAAGAATATTACCAGAGATGATAAAAGTCACTTCATAACAAGAATAAGGCTAATTCATCAAGAGCACATAAACATCCTAGACATTTATGTACTTATTAGCAGAGCTACAAAATGCATGAAGCAAAAACTCATAGAATAGCACAAAGAAATAAACAAATTCAGAATTATAGTCCTACATTACAATATCCCTCTCTCTAATTAATAAAACAATGAAACTGAACATTAATAAAAATATAGAGGACTTGAATAGCACTATCAACCAAATTTATCTAATAAATATTTATAGACCACTCCACTCAAAAGCAAGAGAATACACATTTTTGTCAAGCATAGATGGAACATTTACCAAGTTAGGCCATGTACTGAGCCATTAAAAAGTCATAATAAGTTTGACAGGATTCAAGTCATAGGAAGTATATTTTCTGAGCACAGTGAAATTAAATTAGAATCAGTAACCAAAAATTCTCAAAAAAAAAAAAAATTTCCTAAATAGGGGCACCTGGGTGGCTCAGTGGGTTAAACGTCTGCCTTGACTCAGGACATAATCCTAGGGTCCTGGGATTGAGGCCTGCATCTGGCTCCCCTCTCACAGAGAGCCAGTTTCTTCCTCTCCCTATCCTTCTCCCCTTCTTTGTACTTTCTCTCTCTTTCAAATAAATAAGTAAATCTTAAAAAAACAAAAACAAAAAAAAACTTTAAAAAATAAATAAAAATGAAAACAAATAAAAAATCCCTAAATATTTGGAAACTAAATTGCACATGTCTTAATACCCAATGGATCAAAGAAAGAAAACAAAAGAGAAGTTAGGAAGTATTTTGAACATAATGAAAATGAGAACTCTGCATATCCTTTTTTGTGGGATTCTGCTTAGGAAAGATTTATAGTACTAAATACCTATATTAGGAAAAAAACTATTAAATCAATGATCTTGGCTTCTACCTTAAGTAATGAGAAAAAGAAGAGCTAATTAAACACAAAGTTAGTAGAAGATTAAAACAATAAAAACTAAAGAGAAATCAATGAACTATAAGTGAAAAGAACAGAGAAAAATCAATGAAACCAAAAGCTAGTTCTTTAAGCAGATCAATAAAACTGATAAACCTCTAGCCAGACTGACAAGGAAAATGAGAGAATTGACAGAAATATGCACATCATTAATCGTCATGGAACCATAAAATAAAACCACTCTGAGATGCCATTATATCCCTATCATAATGACTAAACTTCAAAAGATTGCCCAAATCAAATATTGATGAGAACGTGTAGCAGCTGGAACTCAAACACTACTATTGGGAATAAAAAATGGCACAACCACTTTGAAAAAGAGTTCGACCATTTCTTTGAAAATTAAGCATATACCCATCATATGATCTAGTCTTTCCACTCCTGGGCATTTCCTCGAGAAAGAAATGAAAGCATATGTCCACACAAAGACTAGGAAACAAAATTCATAGCAGCTTTATTTATAACAGCTCAAAACTGGACACAATCCAAATGTCCACCAATAAGTGAGCGGATAATCAAACTGTGATATTGTCATTCAAATGGAATACTACTCAGCAATAAAAAAGGATGAACTATTAGTAAATGCAAAACATAGATGAAGCTAAAAATAATTATACGGAATAAAAGAAGCCAGACCTGGAAAAAGAAAACAAATTGTATGATGTTTATATAGAATTCTGGAAACTCAAGCTAATATACAGTAACAGCAGATTAGTAACCTAGACAAAGGGAATGAGGTCAGAAGAGAGAGGTTACAAGAAAACTTGGGGGGGATAGCAAATATGTTCCTAGTCTTGAATATGGTGATACCTGCACAGCAGTATACCTACATAAGTCAAGATTCATCAGATTGTATACTTAAAATATATTCAATCCATTGTATGTCAACTGTACCTCAATTAAGCTGTTTAACAGATTAATGGACAAATATGAGGAAATACATATATAAATAAAAATATTTATATATCCTTACCAGTCATTCACATTAATCAAGATAGGAAACATTAATTTATTTGGAGCTTGGAAAAAACATCAATGAAGATAAAAAGGATCCATTTGAATTCATTTGATTATATCTAAAACTAACCTAGAACACTACACAGTTTTTTCCTTAAACTCATTAAGAAAACAAGATACTGTATTCCCAACAAATTACATACAATACATATATGCAAACAAAAAAATCAATATAAGTCTTTCTCTTGCTACTATCTATAATTTGAGATCTATGATAATTCTAGTTTTGAGATTTATTCGGCACAGCATAAATTTTAATGCATTTTAGTCTCAGATTTTCCATGACTAAATGAGATTGCATTTGTATGACTTACAATCTTTCCATTTGTGGCTCAGTTTGAACAGAATCAAGAAGTTCTGATCCCTTATGCCCAAACTCTGAGGAAACAGATTACACTATGGTAGTGTGTTCATGGGGGAGCAGCACCGAATCCATGTTACAGTCCTAATTTTTTCCAGCTACAGTTGTAATTCTGTTCTGAAATTCAGTGTGTGGAAAATGGAAAAAGATTAGGCTGCTGGAGAGGGGGATAAAGTAGGTTACATTTGATTCTAGGATTTTTATTTCAAGCAAAATTTTAAAAAAATGCATAAGATCCTTCAGGTTATTTTTTTAATCCTACTCACTTTCACAGGTGGTTTAATAATCCCCTTTCCTGCCTTGCAATCTTTCCATCTACACAGAGTCTACGCATTAAAAAGTACTCTTAAATGGAAGTAGTTAGACCAAGTACCATTTTAATATACAAAATATTTGAAATATATAACACACAAAGAAATCCAGGCTTATGTTGCTCAAGTGCCTCATAAAATATTACCGAGAGCAAGTCTTTAGTTGATCTATAGATTGGCATGTCTAATATGTTTATAGATATTTGAAAATGTGTGTCTTCATCACTTAATGCCTTGTATTTTTATTTATAAGTGTCCTTCACTTCAAAAGTTTTTCAAAATGATCATAAAAACTATGTTGGGAATGTGTGTTTTTATAGATTTCTTTGTCTGCATAAAGGCATTCTCTAATTGTTTTATATCTGCCTTTAAGTATTTGTCTCTCCTTAACCCCCAAACACTGAAACAGAAACAATGTCGCAGTAAAGAGCTCAAAGGCTTAGAAATCAGAGGATCTGATCCAGCTCCAGGACCACCACTAGCTCCAGTCCACTGATCATTAACTCCCTCTGCCTGTTTCTTCAAACAGTACATAGGAATGATATTCCCAGGGTAGTGAGGATGATTCAAAAGAACTGAGTAAAACTTTTAGCCAAGAGCCCAGCACATACTGAGTGCTCAAGAAAACTAGAGCTACCTTTAAACTGCAAAAATTTTAGGACAGGGTCCGATGATTATAAATTATCTCATTACACAGCAATGGAACTACAGTGTGTCCTAACAGGAATGGAATACTTGATATCTATTATTGGACCAAATGGTATATTTCTTAGAAAGGCAGAGAAAGCCTAAATAGGATAATATAATTACAGTGAAAAGGCCTAGCTTAAATTCCACCTTCGGCATTATAATCTAAATAACCAATTCTGGTTGGTTATTTTTTCCTACTGACCATCTCATGGTCTGTAAAATGGACATGACCTGTGTGTGGGAAGTTCTTGGTGAATCCGTACTGAGAGATGAAATCAAAGATACTGCCTGTAAAAGTGTTTTCTATACTTTCATCTGTCTGACAGCACAAGATTCCTTTCACTTAAGGAGAAGTCATAAAATTGAGTGACGTCTCCACAGATCAGTCACTAGCAGTCAAGTATTTCTCTCTAATGTTAAATATATGCAGCGAGTGTGGCTCTACTGGGCATGAATTGCATTAGAAACTGAAGTGTGAAGTTGAAAGTTCATGAGGATTCCAAGAGCAGCAAGAGACCCAATCAGAACCCTATACCCACCTACAGAAAACCAGTGTTGAAAAACATCATAGTGTTGACCACTGAAAGTTATCTTGAGGTTTGCTTTTATTTTTTTTTTCCAAGCAAATGTCCATAGTCCTTTAAAGATGATTTTGTCCATTTCACAGGTCTCCTGTTATGGCTGGAGGTCTCTTCGCCGTGGATCGAAAATGGTTTTGGGAGTTGGGTGGCTATGATCCAGGTTTAGAAATCTGGGGAGGAGAACAATATGAAATCTCTTTTAAGGTAAGTTACCAAGACCCTCTCCACACATGTCTACAATAATTCTGATGATTCCCGTAGAGTTGTCATCGTGCTGTGTCGCGACCTATGTCGTAAGATGACAGCAAAAATAGATACGTCACCTTTCCAGGTAAGATTTTGGATCAGAGAAGCTGCTTCCTTCTGATGTTTCAGTGAGGTATAGCCATGCCATAAAGAAATGCATTAAAGAAATAACTCAAAATCCCATTTGCAGGCAGAAAACTTGGCGTGCCCACAAAGCTGTTGCTCCACAGACCAAACACGCCTTCCACTGCACTTAGAACATTTAGAGAAAAGAATGAAGACAAAAGAAATTGGGTCACTGGAGTTTTCACCCTCTGAATTTATTTTCGAAATAATGGTTCATATTTTGATCATAACCGGTTATTCCAAAATTTTAATAACAGAAGAGTAACAAAATATGAATAATGAATTAAAGCTATTTTTCATATAATTCCAGAATATGTGAATTTTTTACCTCTTTTCATCTCAAGTTGCCCAGGTCTCTACTTGCTTTGATCACAAATACTCAGCAAAATTATACACTTTATTACATATATGTACATACATAGGATAGAATTCAAATTTCAGGGTTTATGAATGAAAGGAATTCACCAACGTGTGAAGACCAGACAAGCAAAGCAAAATAAACTGTGTGAATGGTTTTAGTCCGAAGCTCCAAGATGGTTTTTTTTGAAAAGGCAGTCTCTGAAGGAAAAGAAATTCATTCTCCCTTTTTTTTTTAATCATTGTCATTATTTACACAGAAGATGGATTGATGTCATAAGATTTATCATAAGAAATCTCTTACTAAATAAATCGTTTTTTCCCTAATTACTTCTATTATAAAATCAAACCAATTCTTGCTGAGGAAAAAAAAAAATGTATCCTGAATACAGTAACAATCAAACTTAAGGATCCAACTAAACTCTTCGAATTTATGCGTAGAAAGAAAATCATAAAGCTGATCTTCATAAAACCGTAACAGTTATATTCAATATGTTGACAAAAATGTTATGTTGTCCTCACAGTGTCAAAAATAAATATCTTTAAGGAAAAACTCAGGAGGCATGATTGCTGGCTTCAGGCCATCTAGAAGTTTCCATCTCACTCTGCAGGCAGTAGTCCTTGAAATACCATTTAGTAAATCCATGCTCTTTTCACCATCATTCAAACACATCTAATCTCACATCTAAAGTACTTCTTTAAAACCTTTTTGTGGTTATGTGGTTTTTAAATCCTTAAATTTACCAATTTTGTTCGCTTGTTTCTCTGTGATAGTAATAGCTTCACATTCATCACAATGTATACAACAGAAGATAGTTTAATCATAATAATAATGACAAAAATACATTTAATTACTGGTATGTGCCAGATGCTGAGCTGAAGACCTTATAAAGATTATCTAGTTTAATTTAAAGACACGATTCTAAGGTAGGTATTATTCCATTTTATATACAGAGACTTAACATTTTAAAGACTCTACATTAAAAATTGTTTTAAACTTTAAAGATTACGTAAATTTTTTAATGCTGCTTTGGGGATTTAAAAAAAATGCTCTATTTCTGCTTAACTGCAGAGAATACAGAACTAATACTACCAGTACCATTCTAGAGTTCATTGTGAACACTTTGATCTCTAGATAAAATTTCCTCTCATTGAAAAGGCAAGGATCTTCCTTGTGGCCAATAACATAAGAGAAAACATAAGAGAAAACTCTGGCAAAATAACACTGATTATCAAACATGGCTCAAAGCTAGGGGCAAAGTTTGCAATAAATGCCTTCAACGGGAAAAACCGAGAATAAGCTTTGACCCCAGCATTAAGGGGAGAAAATGACATTGCTATATCTTCAGAATTCAAGAAATACTTTTTACTTTTCGCTGTCCAAGATTTCTTTGTCTTAAATACTGATAATTCACAGGTTCTTTTTTATTTTATTATTTGACAGCAAGAAAGTGAGAGAGAGCATGAGAGGGGAGAAGGTCAGAGGGAGAAGCAGACTCCCCAATATGGGACTTGATCCTGGGACTCCAAGATCTTGACCTGAGCTGAAGGCAGTTGCTTAACCAACTGAGCTACCCAAGCATCCAGGTTCCTTAAATTTAAAATGTTATTAAGAACATTTCTATGTTTGAATAAGGAGCTGGATGATGTATTAAATTGCTATGGAAAGTCTGGAGGACTTGCCCAATATACATTTGCATTCTAAATCACAAAAACATTTCTTAAACAAACATAGACGTGCATCTCTCATTTCTGTGTCACTTGTAGTTATCACCTCTTCTGGGTGACCTGAGATTTTATTACCCCATTTCCTATTTTTCAGTTACCTGTCATTCTGAAGGATATAATTGCAATACAGCCCTGTCGTCTTTGTCTAGAAACCATGGCAACAGCGCTGCAAGTTCAGGACTAAATTGCCCCAGGTTGTTTGGTTGAAATGACAGATTCTTTGGCAACAGCTCTTTCTTACAGGGTCCCATTTCAGACATATTGCTTCATTCTTCTTGCTCTTGTGTGATGATCTTGGGGTTCCTGTCTCTCCCTATTAGTATTTGTAACATGAAGGAGACAAACTTAAACAGGCTTTGACAGAATTTGCATTGAAGCAAGAAGAATTTTCTCCATGTGAAAGGAATCAAAAGAATTGTACACACCTCATTTTGTGAAATGGTATTAAAAAGAAAAGAAAAATCAAACATCTGCATTCTGGGACATAGTCCATGAATTATGATTAATTTTCAGGGCAAAGCACTGTAAGAGATACACTAGCTGGCACTTGAGATTCAGGAAATATGTATGGATAACCAAGAGTTTACAAGTCTATTTCCACCATAATATAGAAATTGTTTTAAGTGTTGAACTTAAAAGCTCCAGTTCAAAAGAATTCTCTCTATGATCAGTATCAGGCATTGTTCCTTGCTGTTTACTCTTTAATCAGAGAATCATTTTACCACAGTTTATGACAAGGTTCCATCTCTAAATAAACTATTTCTAGAAAATTCTGCTTTACATTAAGGGCTTAGTTTTTGGTCAAACATTTTTTGGTTAAGAGTGCTTCTCAATTTTTTTTCTCTGTAAATCTCTTTCCTTTTTCTAACATCTGATTAGATGAGTAGATTTTTGTGCCATAACATAAAAGCCAACACAAGTATAATTTTCAGGAGGCAGTTTAGGAAAAGAGCTCTCTAGAGAAATGATCTGTGTGCCCAATCTTCAGTCTCTTTCAGTATGAATCTGAACTCCTACATGACCAAAATTATCCAGCTGCATTTCAAATGTTTCTGGCTTAGCCAGCTGCTAGGGAGGAGAAAGCAGCATTCAGTCAGTCGTTCAACAAGCTTTTATTGAGCATCTAATTTATTCCAGGTACTCAGTTTGGAATGGCACCTGGAAACAAAGAGGAACCCAAAACAGACTGCACAGTGTGGCATAAAAGAGATAACCCACACCCTTAAATGTTGTCTGCCATTTAACATATTGAAATAATTAAACTGTTATGAGTCTCTGACTTTTCTGCGTGCCTTTTTACATTCATTCCCCAAAAATAAAATTCCAAATGTTAGCATTCTCAAAAGATCTGTCCTTCAATGGCAGAAGACTCTTTCTGGAAAATAAAAATTACCAATACACACTAACCAGGCACCCACAAGAAATTTAGGATTTCATCTCATCACATTCTCTGGCCCGAGATATAAAGTTTAGACCCAGGTAGAAGAGCATTAGCTTTGGTCTGTGCTGCCCTTTTCTACCCTTAGAAGCTTATCAACATGGTTCCTCATTGATTCAGCATTTCTTGGGCCATCTGTAGTCAATAAAGAGCCCTTGACCACTAGCTTCAGCTGTGCAGAAACATGCCAGGTGAGATGATCATGGCTATCCTATGTTCTAGAATGAATCTAAGAAACCTGGGAGCCCCTAAGCCTATTTCAAAACCACTCTTGAAGGGGTAACACACGACCCAATCACCTTTGCTCTGTGCGGTCATCCTTCCCATGTACTGAGTTTAAGATCCAGACATTTGAGGATATCTTGGATCTCACAACCTTTCAGTTCTATTCAGTCATTAATTCATTCAACAGACACTTATTTATTAATTACAACGTGCCAACTCTGGGCTAAGCTCTTGAGATGCAAAGATAAATGTGAGAAGATTCTCGCTTTGGTGGAGTTCACCTTCCAGCCAAGAGAGTCAATTCACTGCAATTACTCATCGTTAGTATTGTTTGGAATATATTTTATTTCCATATCACAGTAATAATTCAGGACATATGCAGTATCCTGTTCGCTAACCTCCCTTGCTGAATTCTTTCTCCTCTTTCAACCTATATCCACATTCATTTATTCCCTGAGTTGCTTTATTTTCCTCTCTAAAAATTCAGTTCCTCCTAATTACCAACAAATCAAATGAAGGTACTGAATCAGAAACCATGAGACTTTGCATCAATTATCTGCTTCACCTCTCTGAATCTACACAGCAAACCAGCTCCGTGTTTTTCTGTTCTTTCCAGAGATAGAAACTCATAGTTCTATTTCTATTCCTATTTATTGCAGACATTTTAACTAACCAGTCAGACTTTGTTCCTGAGAAATTTGTTTATTCCCTTTACAAATATTAATCAACAACCTTCACCATGAGTCTGTGTACCACGCAAGTTAGACTCTGCAGAAATAAGGCCAAAAGGAAGCCCAGTAGAAGTCCTTGGATCAAGTACAACTGAGATGAGTATTTCATACATTAAAAATAAACATCAGTTAAGGCAGGAAAGCACAAAAAGATGCATTAAAAATTCCCTCTAAAGTAAAACATATAAATGTGCATTTATTCACCACCCTTCTAATGCATGAGAGGCCAAAGCTTTTCCTTCTGCATGTGCGTGCATAGATTGGAGTAAAAGCAGAGGTCCAAGAACCATACCCATCCTGCGTTTGTTGTGAGTTCCAGTTTGGTTTCCTTTCAGTGGAATGAGAACGTAAAGACACTTGGAAACTGTCCTAATATGGCAACAGAATCTTTTAAATTTTTTCATGATTTTGCTCAATCTTTTATTTTTACTCCATCCATACCTAATTTGACAACAAATTTTTTTAAATAACAACTCAATCCTCCCAAACTCCTCAAATTTGTTTTGGCATGAATAACAATTCTGTTTTCATAGCCATAGTTCATCAGTTTAAATGGTATTTAATTAAATTATATAATTACAATTTTTTTGAGCTAGCATAATTACATTTGGGAACAAAGGCATTGCCTTCAAGGTAAGCATGTAACTTCACTACTGGGAGCAATAGAGTCCAGGTGTCTTCAATGTAACCTATATTTAGTGCAGGTTTGCCATAGTATGAACACCATTCAACACCCTTGCAGAAGGCACAAAGTGATGGTTAATACATTGAATTGGTTGAACAGAGATTCAGTCCTTGCTGTCAGAAACTTTCAATCTAATAAGAGAAAAGCTCATGCAGCAGAGGCCGGGTTTTGCTACCTGCGCACAGAGGTGACTTGCTGACTTATTCAGCTCAGGTCTGAGTTGAGGCTCTTCTTTCCAGGGCTCACCCCCACCACGTGCCCTAGTGTCCTGACCTAAAGATGACCAGCGTCTTACAGTGATGAGTTCTTGCCCTCTGCACCCTGCTCCCACAGACCAGCGCCCTCTCCTGTTTTTTCTTGTCATTTCCTTTCCTTCCCCCAGACCCAGTCTCGTGTAGTCTCTGTAAAGTGACCCCCCCGCAAAAAAAAATTAGTCCTAAAATAAGCCTCTGGGGTTTCTTTGAGTCCTTGTTTCTACTTTGGTGTGGCTAGAGAAGAAAATGCTCCTGGAGTAAAAAGAGAAAATGGAAAACACATTGAGCATAACAAGACAAGTACTTCAAGTTATAGTCCTGCCACACACAAATAAATACATACATTTTAAAGTAAATACAATATGTCTGAGATTTTAAAAGATGCTGTCTTTTAAGCATCTTTTGGAGATGCTTTGGAGAGGGTGGTTTTAACTCTTTGTGACTTGTAAAATCTTTACATGGCACTACCTGTGCTGCAAAATTCTGGGCATTCTATTCTTCCTGTGGTGACCGTAACTATTACTTCATCCCTTAACAAGAAAAAGTAATGAGTTAACACTTACAGGTCATTGAATTTAATTTCTTATGGTATTCAACACTAATGCAAAGTAAAAATATAAGTTTTATTTCATAATTGCAAATATAGGCCATTGCCTAGTTAATATCAAAGCAAGGATTAGAATTCAGGTTTGCTCTCAAAACCATTAGCCTAATTTCTCCTAGTTAGAAAAATAAAAGTTTGTATGCCACTGGTTAAAAAAAAAAAAAGTGGCTACTGCCACTCTCTGAAACCACTTGAAAAAGTGAATGCAGTTTCTTCCTATCTGATTTTGATTAAATATGAGGCCTGACAACTCTTATTATGATCTAATATAAAATTTAATTTTTTACTATACTCAAAATGCAATGGTTATTCAATAAGAATTGAATATACACAATAGGGATTAATCATTGAGTATAAAACATTCAGTTCTTTACTCAAACAAGATAACAGCAATTAATTTAGAATTGTTTCATCTCAGGAAACCATATATTCAAGAGCTTAACCTCATTACAGAGCTTCTCAAATAAACATGAATTTTATTTATTTGTGTTTAAAAAATCAAAATTAATAGCCCTACAAAATTAGCTTCATTTTAAAGTTTCCCTACGTGGTATATAACTATAAAAAAAAAAAAAAATGTAAGTAGGACACCTGGGTGGCTCAGTGGGTTAAGCCTCTGCCTTCAGCCCAGGTCATGATCTCAGGCTCCTGGAATCGAGTTCTGCATCGGGCTCTCTGCTCGGCAGGGAGACTGCTTCCTCCTCTCTCTCCCTCTCTCTCTCTCTCTCTGCCTGCCTCTCCACCTACTTGTGATCTCTCTTTGTCAAATAAATAAATAAAATCTTTAAAAAAAAAAAAGTAAGTAATTGTATACTTCAACAATTGAATGCTCTATGATTGCAATAGATTTACAGCTTTAAAATAAAAAAGAAAGATCTTCTCTTCAAGATCACTCAAAAAAGGAAAACAAGAAGCAGAAACAAAATACTAACTTTATCCTTGACAAATTATCAGATATCTTACCCCTCACCACAGTGTATGAAGAAGACTATCATAAGCAGTAAAAGTGTTTATCTGATGATAAAACAAGAGAATGGGAAGATGGAATGACCAAAAGCTACAAATTTCACTTGAAGGCAGCAGTTCTCAGTTTCCCAAAGTAATTGGCACAACCTCACAGGGGAACCTATAACACACGATAGAAACAATGGCAAGAGGTGTGGTTGCTGGTGGCCAGGGCTTCCCTTGGTGGAATTTGGCATAGCAGAGAAGCTGCAAATGGGAGGCAGGGCAGTTCTAAAAGAGGTATTCCATAGGCAAGCCCTATTTGCAGGAAGCAGGCTGTGACTGAGGCAGAATGGAGGGAAGATCCCCAATAGGATGAACAGCCTTGCAGCAGCCAGTTTCTGCTGGATATGGACAAATGAATAGCTATGGACAAATAGCTAACCTAGTTGACTCACACACAAATTTTGTGTCATGAAGTGAACACCTGCTCTAATTGGTAAGACTTCTTCCGAACTGAGAGTTTTAGAAGGGAGGGGGATGGAGAGATGGGTTAGCCCAGTGTTGAATACTAAGGCGGACACGTATTGCATGGAGCACTGGGTGTTATATGCAAACAATGAATCATGGAGCCCTACACCAGAAACTAATGATGTACTGTATGGTGACTAATATAACATAGTAAAAATAAATAAATAAGTAAGAGTTCTTCCTATTCAAAGATGAATAATAATTTTTAAAGAAATAGCACAGGAGTGCCTGGGTGGCTCAGTCAGTTAAGCCACTGGCTTTGGCTCAGGTAATGAGCCCAGGGTCCTGGGATCAATCCTCACATTCTCAACAGGAAGCCTGCTTCTCCTCCCCTTTCCCCACTGCTCCCCCCTTTCTCTCTCTCTCTCTGCCAAATAAATAAATAAAATCTTAAAAAAAAAAAGAGCACATGAAAATATTATAAGGAAAAAAGAAGAAAGGACCAGGAAAAATGAAAAAAGATCATTAAAATAATGTTGCTATACACTATTATAAAATTTTTTAAAGTGTTAATGATGTCATTGATTTTGCAAAACAATATTAAATGCTGAACATTGTGAGATTAGGCAAAATATCAAAAGGTAAGAGAAAGAGATAAAAAGAAAAAGTAGCAGCAGTCAGGATAAAATGAAAAAGAAAAAGAAAACCATCACCAAAACGCAGGTCATACTGAAACCAATACAAAGGAGAGGGAATATGCTGGAAACATAGATGGACATGGAGGACAGAGTTGAGAAAAAAGGAATAAAATGAAATTAAAATCAACAAAGGTAAAAAGTAATTGACAGAAATATGTGGAAGGTGAAGGAGCTCATCTTCATTTTTGTCTGCAGTAGTTTTTAGGAAAAATGTTCAAATTCGAATACTGTAATTGAAAACCTAGGAGATACAACAGTGAATCTTTTAAAGTTTAAGGTAAAGAATTATTTGGGGAGGCTTAACAATTATAGGTACTCAATTTTTGTTAATTTTAAAACATAACAATACTGAAGAAGAGTAAACATACTTAACATAAAATTACATTTCAATTTATAATTTATTTCCATGCTACTTCAACCACTTAATTACCTTCTATACCTTGACATTCCCTTACCTTCTAACCTTGACATTCACATGAAAGCAGTGATCAGGAGAAAAATTAGATTCTTAAGTTCTTGTATCAACATAAAAAGAAAGAATAAAAATAAGCAAATTTAATCATCCAAATCCAGTTTGCAAATGAAAAATGAAATAAGCCTAAGGAAATAAAGTTCAAAGATTAATAAACATAAAAAAAATTAATGATTTAGGCAGATTAATTAGACATCTTTTTTTTAAAAACTGGCCACTAGAAAAGAAAGAAAATAAGACACAAAGAAACAATAATGAGAAAATGCAAGAATTTAGAAAAAATTTAAATAATTCTAAGAGATTATTCAGCTCAATTCTAGACAAATAAGGTTAAGATTATGGGTAAAATTGATGATTTTCAATAAAATGTAAATGACAAAACTGACATCCAAAAAGAAAAAAAAACTGAACAGACTATATTACTTTTCTTTTGCTATATAACAAATTACCACAAGCTTAGTAACACACTTAGTAACCACACAAAATTTTCTCACAGCCTCTGGGTTGGAAGTCCAGGATCTTTCAGCAGAATCTCTTGCTAAGGATCTCACAAGGATGACACCAGGTCTTCAGCCAACTCTATTCTTATTCACAGGCTCAGCTAGGAAAAGTCCTGTGTTCAGGTTCCCTCAGATAGTTGGCAGAATTGATTTCTTTGTGGTTGTAGAACTGACCTCCCCACTGTGCTGGCTGTCATTTGGATACCATGCGGCTCCCTCTGTGCCCCTCTCACAACATGGTAGCTTACTTTTTTAAGGCCACCAGTAGAATTTCTCTCATATTCAAAATCTTCTTATCCCTTCTCTCAGTTCTTTTTAGGTCTCAGGTGTTTGGTTAGACCCTCCATGGTAATCTCCCTTTGATTAACTCAAGGTCAACTACATTGGGACAATAATCATATCTGCAAAATCCCTTCACCTTTGTCATATAATGTCACCTAATTACAAATGTGAAATTCACCATGGTTTCTCACACACACGAAGGGAGAAGATTATACAAGGGCACGTACACCGTGGTGTGGGATTTGGGGGGAGACAGGGAGCATCTCAGATTCTCTCTACCATGCTGTCCAATGACCATAGAAGAAATAGAGAAAATTGTCAAAGTGCTATCCCCTCCAAAAAACAAAGAACCAAATGCTATCAGTTTCTTACAAGTCTGTAGAGAACACGTACTACAATGTTTTCCAAAAATTGTTCTTTATTTTTTTAAGATTTATTTATTGATTTATTTGATAGTGAGATCATGAGCAAGGGGGAGAGGTAGAGGGAGAAGCAGACTCCCCACTGAGCAGGGAGCCCCACATGGGACTCGATCCCAGGACCCTGGGACTCGATCCCAGGACCCTGGATCATGACCTGAGCTAAAGGCAGATGCTTAACCAACTGAGCCACCCAGGCACCCCAAATCCTGTTCTTTATTATTAACAAAGAAAGAAATCTTTCCATTGACTATAAAACTAATATATAATATTGATACATAATACTGATAGTAAATTCTGACCAAGATAGCAAAAAATGATAGAAAAATACACATACTTGACTTGTAAATTCTAACATTAAAAAATAATAATAAAAGATCACACAATAAAATGGCTATTCAAAGGTTAGTACACCAAAATAAGTGCAGCTTTAATGGATATGTTTCAGTATTGGGACACGTACTAACATAATTCACCTTAAGAGCAAATTGTAAAGGTTATAGTCATCTCCATAGGTAATACAGAGGCATTTGAAAAACCTTGCAATCCACCTTTGAACAAAATACTTAATGCTTGGCAAGATTAAATATAAATACATATTTGTATAATGGCTATATCTCAACTCAAAAACATCAGCTAGTTTAAAGAGAAGCCTGTAGGAATTAAATTACTATTTAATGTTACTTAATAGTATTCTGGAGATAGTAAGCAATTCCATTAGACAAAAAATGATATAAAACATAAAAATTGGGAGGAGTGAAATTTTTCATTAATTGCTGATAATATCACCCTTCACCTACCTAAACAACTCAAGGAAAATCAACTAGAAAACTACTGCAAACAAAAGGAAATTTATTAATTTGCCTGGGTGAAATGTTTATGTGGTGTGTGTGTGTGTGTGTGTGTGTGTGTGTGTGTGTGTGTTTATGTGCATTTACATATAGAAACAGCAACCCCAAAGGAAGACATTATTTACAATAGTAGGGGGGAAAACAGCTAGGAGTAAGCTTAAGAAGTGTCCTAGACCTCATGAAGAAAGATTATAATGCTGCTGAGGGACACACAAGACTTGAATACATGAAAAGTCATAAAAAAGATAATCCTCCCCAAGCATGCTAGTAAAAGTGGTAGCATGAATTTTATTGGGGGGAGGGGTGGCTAGACGCAATGCTTCTACTTCATAAGGCAAAAAAGGTAAATAGAATAAAAAGAAAAGTTCTGGGAAAACAGAGATGGAGAGTTAATCATATCTGATAATAAAATACAAAATAAAATTTGAATGACTAGACAGAGATATCTTTGGCACAGAATTTAAATAAATCCAGATAAATATGGAAATTTAGTATAAGATAGACTTAACACTTCAAGAAAAAGATAGTTGATTTCTTAATAAATAGTATAGGACAACTACTCCTTTGGAGAAAAATAAAGTTGTAAAAAATATAATAATATAAAAATAAAGATATATATATCACACTTCCTATTAAAAAATAGATCCCAAGAAGATAAACCATTTTAAACATTAAAAATGAAAATATATAAGAACTACAAAAATCCTGTAAGAACTAGAATGGGAAAAGCCTCCTAAGTGTGACTTTAAAAAAATAAATTAAAAATCCACTGGAAGCAATGAAAGGAAAGATTAACTCACCCACATAAAAATTCTCTATGGAAGAAACACTCAAAAGTGAAATGCTAATCTGAGTAAAGTTATTTGCAACTAATACGCTTTAATACAGAAAGACCAACTACAAATCAGTAAGATTAAATAGTTTTGGAAAGCAAAATAGAAAAAAGATTGGGGCAGCTCCCAGAAAAGACATATAAATGATTCCTAAATATCAAAAGTCACTCATCTTCAATTACAGTAAGAAAAATACAAATTAAAACTATAATGATATATTTTCACCTATTAGATTGGCAACAATCTAAATGATGACGTGGTATAGGAAAAGAAATACTCTCAAACATGGCCAATTACAGTAGCAAAACATCATATGCTCTCTATGGGGAGCAATAAGAAAATATTCTACGAAATTTTCATTGTGCATCTGTGTTGGCTCAATTTCATTTCTAGTCACATAACCTACAACAAGACTCCCACCTGTGAGAAATGACTTATGCCCAAGGATATTTATCTCAATCTTTTTTTTGTTGATAAAAAAACGGAAAACTAGAATATGTATCAATAAGAGACTGATTAAGTTAATTATAACCTAGTTACAACATGGATTATCATATTGCCTTTAAAAAGAATGCAGTAGTTTTATTTTTACTATTAGAGAATAGTATCCAAACCTATTGCTAAGTGAAAAAAGCAAGGTACGAAAATATGTACAAAAATTAAATAAGGGAAGATTTTTTAATATTCAATCATTTATATAAATAAATATATAATTATTTGTATAATATATAAATATACTTTTATATATAATTTATAATATACATATATATAATTTTATATGTGCAATATAGTCTATATTTAAGTACTTATAAAATTACAATATGTAGGGGTGCCTGGTTGGCTCATTCCATTAAGCATCTGCCCTCTACTCAGGTCATGATCCCAGAGTCCTTAGATCGAGCCCCAAATCAGGTTCCCCTCCTCAGTTAGAAGCCTGCTTCTCCCTCTCCTTCTGCCTGCTGCTCCCCCTACTTGTGCTCACTTGCTCTCTCTCTCTTTCTCAAAAAAATTAATAAAATCTTTTAAATAAATAAATAAATAAAAATTTAAAAGTAAAATTACAATACATAGTTTCATATGCAAACAACATTCATAGACATATTCATATATCCAGCAAATATTTATTGAAAGCCTACTACGTGTCAGACCCTGAGAATATAATAATCAACAGGAACAACAAGTTTTCTATCTCATGGGTTGTAGTGTGAGGAGAGATGAATTACAAATAAATAAGAGAATAAATAAACAAGATAATTTCTGACATTTGGAAGTGCTAAAAGGAAATAAGCCAACCAGTATTACAGAGTCCCGGAATAGAGATGGTTGTATTTGACTGGCATAATGTTTTAAAAATATTTACACCTGTATGCCGAGGTGGGGGGTGGGGGGATGGGCTGCACTGTTTACAGGTGCCCCGTGGTCTACCATATTAAACCTGATATCTGACTAGATACCCACAGATGGTCTCTTTGGGCTTTTACAGGCCCCTGACTTTGCTATCCTCTTAGTGGAGAGGGTTTAGATTTGGTGATCAGAGCTTTGGTGGTATTGTGGTGAGCATAGATTGGATGGTCAGGACAATCTTTAAAATACATCCAAATTTGCATTAATATGTTAATATGCATTTACGTAGACATCAGGATAGCTTAAATAGAAACTCTAGAGACAAATCCCAAATACAGACAGTCCAAAATTTCTAAACTAAAGCAGAGACTTGGGTCCACTAGAAAACCCTTGAGCAAAGAGAATCTGCAATTCACTCAGGGTGTTCTCAGCATTGGCCTCCCTTCCATGGATCTGGACCCAGGGAGCTTCATTCCTCTCTTCCCCTCTCTCCTCATTTCCCTCTTCCCCTCTCTCCTCCAGGCTTCAGTATCTCTTATCCAGAGGCCACCACACCACTGCTTGCAGCAAATATTCCATATATTACATGACTCACAGATTCATGGGAAAAATTACAAAATAATAACACATCAGCATCCCAAAGAGGATTCCCCCCCCAACCCAGGCCACTGTCCCCCAGCCCCCATGCTTGCTAATCTCCATAACCTTGGTTCCCAGCACTAACATCTAGTATGCCAGCAAGGAATCTATATTTTTAATTAATAAGCATTTCTTACTTGCTCCACAGTTGTCTAAAAATACAAAACAACTCCAAGGGTGTAAACACCTTTGTAAACACCTTAAACACCAAGGAGTAATTTATACTCCTAAAATAGTTTATTTGCCTCCCTAGAAGGTACAACTCAATCTCATTTTAGAAATGTACTCCTTTTCCCTTAAGCCATCTCTATACAAACTATCGTGATGATGCTTTGTACAAATGGTTTTGTTAGAAATAAATTCAGCCTTATAAAATATGCTCATTAGAAATCTTTTTTATGCCAAGGATGATTCTAAAATATTCTATATACCTTCTCATTGCTTTTATGAGACAGTATATTAGAGGTCTCTTCTTACTTTTGAGCCTGCTAAGTACCTCGAAGTATAGTTGCAGTTTGTATCTAAAATGTGACAGAAGCCTTTTTATGGCACACTATACCTTCAGATACACAAAAAAATATCTGAAGTTGTTCCTGTGGGGTTTTTTCCCTACAATATTTAGCCTGGGTGACATAAAAATAACCATTTTAATCCAACATGCCCAGAATAGATCTTCCAAAGAAAATATTAAAATGACTCTAAGCTCATTCAGAAACTCAAAGATAAACAGAAACAGCTGTTAAATGTCTCACAACCCAGTCTGAGATTCATTTCAATTACCCAACAAAAAGTACCTCAGGTGTAACAGAGCATTTTCAAGTTAAATTTTATGTCCATTAGATATAAGCCTAGCGGCAAGTCTGAATTCCTCCCAGTTGTTACTTCCTTTATGTCTGATGGCATTTTCCTAATTCCCTGTTTAATTTTATTTTAGCTTTTATAGACAGTTGTAAAGTGAGCACAATATAACAATTTACACGGCATTCAGTACCTGTGTTAAGGTCAATTTGACTTTCTGTTGAAATCGTTCTCTAATATTGACATTTTTTTCAAGTTTTTGTATTTTTCTGGTTGCCATTTTTCCCTAACAAGAAAAAGGAAATATAATCTAATCATTCTAATGCTTCTGGGAGGTAAATGCATAAAGCAAGTAAGCCTCTCCCCAGCTATAAAGACATTCGCATAGGTTAGCAAAAAATTTGTTCCTTACAATTCTCAAGGCCTTCACCCCAAATCCCAGTGACGATAGCATAGAGAGCCTCAGAATATAAACACAGGTTAACTGTGGAGGTATAAGCATTTGATTTATATACTCTACATCAGGGTCAACAACCTACAACACCACAAGGCCAGCATAAATCGATCCACAACTCGCCTCCTCTTTTCCAAACTGTGAGAGTGACAATTAAGAATACAATCTCTACCTCTCTCACACACGCAAGTTGCAAGTTGTCGTATGCCCTGACCCTCTCATAGAGGTCAACACGTGTATACACAACCACCACCCCACAGAGACCCAATATATACCAAAAGAATTAAGGTTCACCACTAGGTAGACTATATATCATGTGACCACAGTTCTTGAGCGCCTATTTGGGGCCATTTAAGGGTGCTGTGTGTATTACTTAACTCAGTCCTTGCAACCATCTTATAAAGTAGACACACGACCCCAAGAAGATGACAATGAGACAATGAGAAAGAGGGAGTAACCTGCTCAGTTCAAACCCCTACATATGTGTTCTTTCCACTGTTCCATATGATAAAAGTGTATCACTTTCTCCCCAAGATAAAAATAACATGCAAATGCCGCTATGGGACTTAAGGAGTGCTCACATTTTTTATTTTTGATGAAATTTCTTCATATCGAATATTGCTAAAAAAAAATTAATTGCCTATCAGCTGAAGCTTAGAAGAACCTTCTCTTCTCCAAAGTTTCTATTGTAATGACAATTCATCTGAGTAGCTTTTGACTACTGTGCTTGTTTCAAATTACACCCTTGACACTCCTACACACTCAAACTCCCACTGTTCAGACAGGGTTTTTGTTTTGTTTTGTTTTTGTTTTGTTTTGTTTTCTGATTCTTTACTTTACTAGAAGACAGAAACCCAATTCAGCCTAACTTAGAGGAAAGGAAAAATTGGAGATGACACTCCTGAAAGCAAACTGAAAAAGAGGAAGAAATCCAGTTAAGAAATAGGCAGAAGACATGACTAGACATTTTTCCAAAGAAGACATATAGATAGCTAAGAGATACATGAAAAGACGCTCAGCATCACTCATCATCAGGGAAATACAAATGAAAACCACAATGAAATACCACCTCACACTAATCAGAATGGCTAAAATTAACAAGACAGAAAACAGATATGGGCAAGGATGCACAGAAAGAACACTCTTACACTGTTGGTGGGAATGCAAACTGGTCTAGACACTCTGGAAAACAGTTTGGAGGGTCCCCAAAAAGTTAAAAATAGAACAATCATATGACCCAGCATTTGCACTACTAGGTATTTATACAAAGAATATAAACATAGTGATCAAAGGGGCACATGTACCAGAATGATTATAACGGCATTATCAACAAAAACGAAATTATAGAAAGGGCCCAAACAACATCCACTAACTGATGAATGGATAAGGAAGATGTGTGTGGGGGGGGTGTATACATACATATATATATATATATGTATGTATATGTATGTATGTGTATGTATACACACACATACAATGGAATATTACTCAGCCATCAAAAAGAATGAAATCTTGCCATTTGCAACAATGTGGACAGACCTAAAGTGTATTGTGCTAAGTAAAACAAGTCAGTCAGAGAAAGGCAAATACCATATGATTTCATTCATATGTGGAATTTAAGAAACAAAACAGATGAACATAGGGATGGGGAGATAAGGAGAGGGAGGCAAACTATAAGAGACTCTCAAATATAGTGAACAAAGTGAGGGTTGCTTAAGGAGAATTGGGAAGGGAATGGGTTGACTGGGTGATGGGTATTAAGGAGGGTACTTGTAGTGATGAGCATTGGGTGTTATATATAAGTGATAAATTACTAAATTCTACCAAAACCAATACTACATTATATGTTAACTAACAAAAATTTAAATAAAAACTTGAAACAAAATATATATATAGTGTATCTATATATATATACACACACACATACATATATGTGTGTATATATATATATATATATATATGTATATAAAGTTAAAACCAATCTTAAATTTAACTTTAGTGAGTCAGTTGGATTGGCAGATTTCTAAGATACAGTGTTCCTTTTTCTACAAAATTTCCCTCGAGACTTCTATTCAGTACAATAAATAATTAATAGTTCTCAAGAAAAAATCAAAAAGAAAAGAAAAGAAAAAAAAGTCAAGAAAATGGGTGAGCCTCTAGGAGGCCTGGAAATAAGGCCCCAAATACTGCTAGAATGATTTCTTTGAATATCTCCCCTTTGTCCCTCTGTTGGCTTCATTCCCTCCAACAGACTCTCCTTCCACCCCTCAGATGTGGCCTCTGGAAACTCTCTGGCTTTCATTTTCTGCTTCATTATCAGAGTAGTAGTTCCAATTTAATGAAACCTCAAGGAAGAAGTTCCGTCAGCAAGGCCTGAATCATGTTCCTGTCCCTACCATTAGGAAGCTTGTATGATTGACAGCCCAAATGAAGGACAAAGGAGAAGCACATGTTTGGACAGTCTCCCCCCGCCCCCCGAAAATGTTGTCCTAATATAGAAAGCCAATTTTTAAGTTTTTAAAGAACTTGTATTTATTTTTAGCAGATGATGAATCCAGAAAATTTAATCAATAGACTCAAAATCTGGAGACATATGGAAATAATGATAAAAAGCAAACACTTTGGGGCACCTGGATGGCTCAGTCAGTTGAACATCCGACCCTTGGTTTCAGCTCAGGTCATGACCTCAGGGTCATGAGATCAAGGCTCCAGAATCAGCAGGAAGTCTCCTTAGGATTCTCTCTCCTTCTCCCTTTGCCCCTCCCACCCCCACGCTCAGGTACATGTGCCCGCGCTCTCTCTCTCTCTCTCTCTCTCTCTTGCAAATCAATAAATCAATCAATAAATAAAATCTTAAAAAAAAAAACACATTTTGCCTCTCATGAATCTTCTAAGCTATAAAATAATGAATTAAGGGAAATGAGGGATTATGTCGTTAGCCATAATATTTTTCCTAAAAAGCACTTTTAAGATGTTCAAATTTGTTCTTTCTTCCCCAAGACTTAATATTTTTAATAAGACAATAAGTGATATATCTTGGGTTTTTTTGCTCCAGTCCCCACCCTAATCACTGTTGTTGTTTTTTTTTAAGATGTTATTTGTTTATTTGACAGAGATAAAGATCACAAGTAGGCAGAGAGGCAGGCAGAGAGAGAGAGGGAGAAGCAGGCTCCCCGCTGAGCAAAGAGCCCGATACGGGGCTCGATCCCAGGACCCTGAGATCATGACCTGAGCTGAAGGCAGAGGCTTAACCCACTGAGCCACCCAGGTGCCCCCTAATCACTGTTTTTAAGACTGCTAAGTGTTACTGCAGAATATGAGCACGGCACCTTCAAAACAATGATCTGAACAAGTTACCCCTGAAGTCCTGCTATCCCTTCCCAGACCACTTAAAAGCTCATTAAGTGCAAGACAGTTTGGGTACAATCTTTTTTTTTATACTGACATAACAGAGCATTTCTTACTTTGAAAAAAGTCCTAAGCAGATGGTTCAAGAAACAAGAAACAAGAGCTTTTCCCCTGAGACTAGAAACTATCATGTCCTCATTCAAGACTGTAGAACATTTTCCAGTTTCTGCTTTTATTATATTCTGATCAGCAAATAGAAAATGGGAGTAAAAAATGTTCAAAATAAGTTTTTTTTCCCCTGATCTCAAAGAACAACCCCAGCACCCAAGTTTCTAAGAATAAAACAAAACAATGGTGTGTATGGGTGTATCTCTCTCAGGTTAAGTCAAACCAAAGGTGCAATTTTTATCCCATCTGCCCCATAAAAATAGTTTGATGATAGACATAGCTCTTTTCAATACCTATGCACCAAAGCTTTTTAGGTACCTTAATTGCTAGATAGATGGTAAAGTGGTCAATCATCTGATCTTTTCTTTTTTGATTATCTAATCTTAAGAACTTTTTCAAATTTAGCACACTCAAGGCATACCATACAATTAGAAAGTTATTTTCTAGTCCCAGAAGTGTAATTACTTATTTATAGATAATGTGTTATATTTTAACATTAACCATTTCTTTATGTTATTATAATCCAGATATAAATGAAAATAAACTTGATAGCTTATTATCTTGAAATTTGTATTTGTTTATACTAGAGATCACAGCTTTTATTTTTAATGGCAGCTGCATGGTAGGTTATCATCAAATAACTCAGTTGTCTGGAATCAACCTCACTTTACATCAATAAACCAATAGTTTATTTATTTGATAAATATTTATAGAGCACCAACTCTGTGTCAGGCATTATCTGAGGTGCTTAGGATACATCACTCAATAAAAGACACAAAAACCTTTGTCCTCGTTGGGGAGAGAGACAGAAAAGTAATAGCATAGTAAGTCTGTGAGGTATCTCCTGAGTGAGGAGGTAATAAGTGCTTTCAGGAGAGAAGGAGCAGAGAGTGATGAGGATTCAGAACGCAGACTGGGAGGGTGTTTGGGGCAAGAGAATTTGGAGCTAAGACTTGAAATCCATGCACAGATCTGGAAGACAATTTCAGACAGAGGAAACAGCCAGTACAAAGGCCCTAAGGTGGGAGGGTATCTGGCATGTTGGAGGAACAGAAAGGAAGCCAAAATGCTTGAGCAGAGAGGGAGATGGAAAGAAGAGTAGGAAATAAGATCAGAGAGATAGCAGGTTTTGGAGTAAATAAACTAATAAAAATCTTTTGAGAATTTAGATCACTATTTCCATATAGTATACTATATTTCATCTTATACCTGATAATAATATTCCCTTAATTATCCTCTGACAGTTAATTTCTTACTGAAACTAATTTCATATTCCATATGACTGGTATAATTGTATGATTCCATTTAATTTAACATTCTCTATGTCTAAGTTCCAGTTTGTAGCTAGTATTGAAAAGTGATTTTTAAAAATAAGGCAAGCCATTCATGGGGTGCCTGGGTAGCTCAGTGGGTTAAAGCCTCTGCCTTCGGCTCAGGTCATGATCCCAGGGTCCTGGGATCCAGTCCTGCATCGGGCTCTCTGTTCAGCAGGGAGCCTGCTTCCTCCTCTCTCTCTGCCTGCCTCTCTGCCTACTTGTGATCTCTGTCTGTCAAATAAATAAATAAAATCTTTAAAAAATAATAATAATAAGGTAAGCATTCAGTTATTCAGTCAATTTGAACTACATTATGAAAAAAATGTTCTGTGCTCATTCATGAGTAAAATAATATTGCTTTAAAATATTTATGTTGTCGGGGCGCCTGGGTGGCTCAGTGGGTTAAAGCCTCTGCC